>CAUYPK010013001.1:0-17984 GCA_963574355.1 Loris lydekkerianus
TCCTCGTTTCTCAGGGCTTCATTCTCTAAGGTCCACCCAGCTTCCTTCCTCACCCCCACCCACTCCAGCCGTCTCAGGTCCCACCTCTCCTTCGTGGGGCGGGGGGGCCGCCCCCCCCCCCCCCCCCCGCCCGGCCGCGCCCGCGCGCCCCGGCCCCCCCCCCCCCCGGCAGGAGAGGGGGCACCTGAGAAGGCTGGAGTGGGTGGGGGTGAGGAAGGAAGCTGGGTGGACCTTAGAGAATGAAGCCCTGAGAAACGAGGAACAAAGGAGAGGGACGGGAGCCCAGGTCCTGGATAACTGGGGTAAACTCCAGGTGGGGGCACCTCTGAGGGCATCAGAGCTTTCCACACAGAGTTTTTCTTCTTCTTCCTTCAAAGGACTTTGACAGCAGAATGAGCCGTGGGAGCTGCCAGCCAAGCAGCCTGTTGAGTTTTCATTTTTCCACAGACATGTAGTTGGAAGTGAAATCAACCAGAATTCAAAAGCTATGCATTCCATGAACATGGCCAGAATAGTCCCACTGGAAAGTCTCTTCTCCATCAGAAGCAGGTGGCATGCTGCTCTTGCTGGAGCCTGCCACGGGGGTGAGAATACTCTGAAGACCTGTAACAACACGCAGGGTTGTTACATGAGCAGAAAGACTCATCAGGACAGCTTCCCTGTTCTTTCGCTTCCATTCAACCCAGGTGTGCACATCCTGGGCTCTCCCTGGTGAGGATTTGTAGGCTGCACGTTTCTAGGTGAGACCCCAAGAACCTCTGAGTCCTACACATGAGGAGTGGGGTGTGGTGTCAAACCCTCATTCCCCTCCCGTCCCAGGGGTCAGTGGATTTTCTCTATGCCCCGGCCATTGGAATTCTTCTCTACTACCCCAAACCACTTTCCCCAAGCTTGCTTACCTCACCCGTGTCCTCCAGGGGGTCAGTCTACTCTGGTCTTGTTTAGAACAGCTCCCCTCCACGCAGGAAATGTGCCTCTGGTCACCAAGTTGTGCACTGCTCTCATCTCCAGGCAAGAAAAAGAATATACTTACTGTGCTGTGGAAGTAAGGCAACTTCATAAAAGTAATATTAATCAATGATTGTGGAGAAATGTGTAATCACCGCAATTCTCGTTATATTTTAACCTTGTACTCATTTGCCTGCTATGTGACTGTCACTGAGATAAAAATAAAAGATCAAGAGCTGTAAATAATATGTGTGGGAAACATGTAACCAAGATATCTTAAGATATGCCTAGGGAAGGAAGTTGCTGATCTAGGACACTAGCGAGGCATGTGAAACTGTAACAAAGTCTCAGCCTCGTGCATAGAGAGGAATTAGGGCTGGTGCATCAGCAGCAACAGTTGCAAACAATTAATCACTTAACTAGGCAGAAATAGCTAAGGCAGATCCTAGTCAGACCAGTACACAGCCAGCGTCAGGACACATGTTCCCCATAGTAAGATACATCAACCCAGAGAAAAAGTTAGATTTGCACATCCTGGTACATGTTGTACCATTTTTTGTAACTTTTTCCTTATACGTCTTTGTTTGAATCTCAATAAATCTCAGTAAATACCCATGGGAACCTGGAGTCAGAGGGGCACTGCAGTGTCTGGCCCCCCAGGACCCTGCTTTGTAGGGTTGTATTACACTGAGAATCAGTGTCTTCTCTCTGTGGCATTCTCAGAAGCCTAGAGGCTCCACCCTGTTAGGGGTCGTCTCACTGTGAAATAATTAATTTGATGATCTTTAAAAATTTTCACAGCACACCTAAATCCTCTCACAGAACACCTGTTGAAAATCACTGGAATAGCATCTATAAACTGTGCCTTGGGTTCCCAAAATAAAAACGGAATGACGCTCTCCTGTCATCTCACTTTATGTCCTTGAGAGCTTGACTCGTGACCAAGTGGAAGGGTTTTCTCTTGGTCTTTCCCACAGGGGTGGTGATTCGGGGCTCACATCAGGTAGCCAATCTGAAAACGGCTGGGCACCCAAGACACATAAGATTTTAAGCAGTGGACTTTTTGTTCGGAATATGTCACACTCTCAGGGGAGTTTATCTTAAGAAGTCCCACCATCCCTGTGAAACAGCCCTTGATGAAATTAATAAATGGCCACAAGGTGGAAACTGTGGTAGGAAGTAAAGAAAAATATCCATGTACGTATATAATCTCCACCTTAGCTTGCTTTCCTATAGTTACTTACTACTCATTTTAGCCGATGATTATAAAGATTCTTAGCTTTCTTCATCACTTCCATAGAGAATATCACCCTCGTGGACCCTAAGGCTAGTTTCTGAAGTATCTCGTAGCCCCTGCATCACAGTGGAGCTGCTGACCCACACAGACCGTGGCCCACACCAAGGAACTGACTCAGCTGGTCTTGTGACACCCCCCCCCCCCAATCCAAGAATTAACTCATCCAAGAAAGACTCTTTCTATACCCCTGTGGCTCATCCAGTCAATTAGCAGTCAATTAGCAGACCGAATTGCCTAGCCTTTCTCCCACCAATCTTTAAAAACTCTTTCTCCCAAATTCTCAGGGAGAAGAATTTGCTCCTATCTCAGGGTTTTCGTTTCCTCTTGTGCAGAGGACAGTGAACCTGGTAAGATGTAGCACCTGTGGGGCTTTTGTCATCTCAACTCTTGTTGTCTGGTTGGAGCTGGGCAAGTCCGGTCCCAGGGTCTGTGACTGGTGGCCCCCACAACTTTGCGTGTTACTGGAGACACTGTATGCGCAAACACCGCCGTTAACCATCTGTGGCAGCAGAAGTCTTCTGCTATCTTTTCCTGAGAGTACATTTTTGGGAGGAAGGAAGGAATCTTTGGGATTTCCTCCTCTATACCGTCTCTAGGAAACATCTCTGTCTTATATGCTAAAAACTTCTAAACCTGGAAAATTATATCCTGGGATTTTCCATGAAGACACTATCAGGTTGAATCTGCTAAAAAGAAAAATAACTTAGCATGGTCTGAGCTATATGAGGTATTAATATTTTTTTTTTCAGAGTCTGTCAGGGTCTCCCAGAGAGACAGGGAACATGGAACTTCAGTCACAAATCCCACTCTCATGTCCAAGGGCAATTGTGTAAAGGCATTTTCTTCCAAACTAGGTGTATCACCCATTATCTTAATGTTTCTTGAATTTGTGATACCAAGAAATATGTATAGCCAATCACTAGCTTTTAAATTACCTCTCCTTTTCCTTAAAAAATGAACAACAACAACAAAAAAAAAAAAAACAGGGTGCAGTGGCTCATGCCTGTAGACCTAGCACTAGGGGAGGCTGAGGAAGGTGGATTGCTTGAGCTCAGCCATTTGAAACCGGCCTGAACAAGAATAAGAAAATCTAGCTAGGTACTGTGGCACTGAGTAGTCCCAGCTACTCAGGAGGCTGAGACAAGACAATCGCTTAAGCCTAAGAGTTTGAGGTTGTCATGAGCTATGATGCCACAGCACTATACCCAGGGCAACAGAGTGAGACTCTCTCTCAAAACAAAACAGAACACACTCTTTTCCAACAACAGGATCTAATTACTTAGAAAACCCCAAAGACTCAACCACAAGAGTCCCGGAAGTAATCAAAAAATATAGCAACGTCTCTGGATATAAAATCAATGTCCACAAATCAGAAGCCTTTGTATATGCCATTAACAGCCAAGATGAGAAGCTAATCAAGGACACAATTCCTTTCACAGCAGCTTCAAAAAATAAAAAAATAAAAAAAGAAAGAAAGAAAAGAAAAGAAAAGAAATACCTAGGAATATACCTAACAAAAGAGGTGAAGGACCTCTATAAAGAAAATTACAAAACTCTAAGAAAATAAATAGCAGAAGATATTAACAAATGGAAGAACATACCATGGTCATGGCTAGGAAGAATCAACATTATCAAAATGTCTATACTTCCCAAAGTAATTTACAAATTTAATGCAATCCCCATTAAAATACCATCATCATACTTTCAATATTTGGAAAAAAAAAATGATTCCTTGTTTTTTTTTTTGTTTGTTTGTTTTTTTGAGACAGAGTCTCAAGCTGTCACCCTGGGTAGGGTACCATGGCATCACAGCTCACAGCAACCTCCAACACTTGGGTTTAAGTGATACTCTTGCCTCAGCCTCCCAAGTAGCTGGGACTACAGGCACCTGCCACAATGCCCGGCTATTTTTTGGTTGCAGTTGTCATTGCTGCTTGGCCAGCCCGGGCTGGATTCGAACCCGCCAGCTCTGGTGTATGTGGCTGTTGCCCTAGCAGCCTGAGCTACAGGCGCTGGCCTGATTCTTCATTTTGTACGGAATCAGACGAAACCCTGAATAGCCAAGGCTATTTTTAGTAATAAAACAAAACCAGGGATATCACTCTACCAGACTTTCAGCTATACTACAAGGCCACAGTGATCAAAACAGTATGGTATTGGCACAAAAATAGAGACATTGACATTTGGAACTGAACAGAAAACCATGAGATGAAACTAACATCTTACAGCCACCTAATCTTTGGTAAACCAAACCAGAACATACACTGGGGGAAATAATCTCTATTCAATAAATGGTGTTGGGAAAACTGGACAACCACATGTAAAAGACTGAAATTGGACCAGCACCTTTTACCACTTACAAAAATTGATTCAAGATGGATAAAAGATTTAAATCTAAGGCATGAAACAATAAAAATCCTAGAAGAAAGTGTGGGGAAAACACTTGAGGAAAATCAATCTGGGGAAAGATTTTATGAGGAAGACTTTCGTGGCAATTGCAATAATAAAAATAAACAAATGGACTTAATTAAACTGGGAAGCTTCTGTACAGCTAAGGAAACAACAACCAAAGCAAACAGAAGATTTTCAGAATGGGAAAAGATACTTGCATATTATGAATTGGACAAAAGCTTTATAACTAGGATCTGTACAGAACTCAAATTAATCAACAAAAAAAGACCCCACAATCCCATATATCACTGGGCAAGAGAGATGAATAGAACCTTCTCTAGAAGACAGACAAATGGCTAACAAACATATGGAAAAAAGCTTATCCTTCCTAATCTTCAGAGAAATGCAAATCGAAACTACCCTGGTATATCATCTAACCCCAGTGAGAATGGCCCACATCACAAAATCTCAAATCTGCAGATGCTGGCGTGGATGTGTAGAGAATGGAACACTTTGACACTGCTGGTGGGACTGCAAACTAATACAATGTTTTTGGAAGAAAGTATGAAGAATCCTCAAATAACTCAAATGAAACCTCCCATTTGATCCTGCAATCCTGTTATTAGGCATCTACCCAGAAGAAAAAAAATCATTTTATCATAAGGACATTTGCACTAGATTGTTTATTGCAGCTTAATTTACAATCTCCAAGATGTGGAAGCAGCCTAAATGCACACCAACCCAGGAATGGATTAACAAGCTGTGGTAAACATATATCAGGGAATGCTATTCAGCCCTTAAAAAAGATGGAGACTTTACAGCTTTTGTACTGACCTGGATGGAGGTGGGACACATTCTTCTTAGTAAAGCATCACAAGAATGGAGAAGCAAGAATTCAATGCACTCAATTCTAATATGAAGGCAGAAGATGAGCTAATACAAAGGGGGGGAGGGAGGAAGCAGAGAGGAGAGAGGGGGATGGGGAGTCACGGTGTATGGCACACCTCTTGGGGGTGGGACACAATTATAAGAGGGACTTCATCTAACAAATGCAATCAGTGTATACTAATTCTTTGCACACTCAATGAATCCCAAACATTAAAAATTAAAATGAAACAAAACAAAACAAAATACCTTATAACTGTTTCTAATTGCAGTATATATTCAGAGCATCTTGAACCTATGTTTCCAGGTTGCAGTCCTCAAACTTGGCCCAAATAAACTCCCTACTTATATTAAATTTGTTTCAGCTTTTTTCCTTTATGTCAACAAGTCACTATGGGAAGAAGTACACCACTGGAAATTCTAATCAGCAGTGCCACAAAGATAAAACTTTTAAATTAGAAAGACATCCTAATTAAAAGGAAGATTTTTATTGATGTCTCATCTATAAGATTGTCTTATTTGTATTTATGGGTAGATTAAGTGTTTAAAAAGTATTTAAAGCATCATGGCTAGCTCTAGGAATTCTCTTGCCAAAATGGAAGAGCAAAATCTGACCTCAAACAAAGTTAAAATCCTTTGTGCATTTAACCTTCCTCTTTGTACCCCTGTTGGAGTTCACAGTGCAGCCTTTCACACCTTGTAGTAGTGGGTTAGTTAAAATTTTATGCTTTTATGGCCTTGGTCTGGTTTTGATTCCTGGTCAGGGAAGCAGCCCCTTCAGGCTTGATATTTGTGTCCCTTTTGTCTTTGGGGGTTCTCATTGTTATTGATCCTTTTCCCTTCCATGAACCAAAAAAAAAATTTTTTTTTTTTTTTTTTGAGACAGAGTCTCACTGTGTCGCCCTCAGTAGAGTACTGTGATATCACAGCTCACAGCAACCTCCAACTCTTGGGCTTAAGCAATTCTCTTGCCTCAGCCTCCCAGGTAGATGGGAATACAGGCACCCGCCACAACACCCAGCTATTTTTTTGTTGCAGTTGTTTAGCTGGCCTGGGCTGTGTCCGAACCTGCCACCCTCAGTGTATGTGGCTGGCGCCATAACCACTGTGCTACGGGAACCGAGCCCATGAATAACTTTTGATTTCTCTTTTTCTCTTATCTGTGGGGGCATATGTGGCTCTTGGACCTTTGTGTGTAGATGAACTGCTGAGCAGCTAAGACCTAGAGAATATAGCTGGACAGATACAAGTTGTACCCAATCTGTAACTATCACATTTTTCCTTTCTTTAAGCACTCTTTGGAGTGGTTCTGAATATTGTGAGGACTGCTTTGTAATTGTTTGGAGAACACTCCATGCATCTTTGGTTAAGTCATCACCTTGGTTAAGGCTTGGGAAGGTACCTTTGATAAGAAAAAAAAGTCTCAGGAGTCAGACATATCAATTGTTTGTCCCAGCTAAAATCTAATAATAAATAGATAAATCTAATAATAATAAATAAATTTAATAATAAATAAATACTCAAAAATATATTTTTAGAAAGTTCTATGGTAGAAATCAGCATAACTAAAAGCTGATTTTAGGGGGATTCTGCTTCTTTCTTTTTTAGATCCTATCTCTGAGTTTTTTGTTTTTTTTTAGTTGAGTGAAACTGAAGTCTTACTCTTTTGCTCCAGGCTAGAGGTCCATGACATCGGCCTAGCACACAGCCACTTCATACTCCTGGGTTGAAGTGATCCTCCTGCCTCAGCCTCCCCAATAACTGGGACGACGGACGCCCACCACAATGCTCAGCTGATTTTTCTGTATTTGGTAGAGACGGGGTCTTGTCCTTGTTCACGCTGGTCTAGAACTCATGAGCTTAAGTGAGCAGTGAGCCTCAGCCTCCCAGAGTGCTAGCATTATAGGCCTGAGCCACCATACCCAGCTGAAGTGTGATTTTTTAAAATGAAAATTAATTTTTCCTAATTTAAAGTCTTAAAAATTGTTTTAAATTAAATAAAAATTTTAAAAATGGATAAGAATAGTTGGATAAAAATGTTGGAGAAAGATGATAAAAATTATGAAAGATTTATAAAAATCTTAATTTTATGTTCAAATTAATTAAAATTAAATGATTTGTTTTATGAGATTTTATTAAAATAATTGACTTTAGTATTAGTAATACACATATACTTTTATGAAGGTAAAATTTGGTTTTCTCTTTTGGACAGAATTTTCATATAATATTAATAAATTTTTATTGTACCTTCTGAGTAATCTTTAAAAAAGAAGAGACAGAAAAAGAAAAACAAGTTTAATTTGCATCTTCATTAGCTTATCTTTCAATTTGTTTTTATTAGCTCTTACAATTGAGAAACTAAATCTCTCCTTTAAAGAGTAAGGTTTTCGACTTTTGAAATCACTAATTATCGCTTTGTTTAAATAAACGACTTATTTTATAATAACTGGTAACTCTGTTTTAAACAGGTGTTTTAAACCTTTGATATTTGACAGACTTTCCAAAATCAAAATTCTCAGTTCAGTCCTCAAACTAGCTTTCTAAATATGTCACTTAAAACCACCATAGGCTGGGTGCAGTGGCTCACACTTATATCTTAGCACTCTGGGAGGCCAAGGCAAGTGGATTACTTGAGCTCATGAGTTCAAGACCAGACTGAAGAACTGAGACCCTGTCTCTACTAAAAGAAAAACTAGCCAGATGTGGTGGTGAGTGCCTATAGTCCCAGCTACGTGGGAGGCTGAGCACAAGAGGATTGCTTGAACCCAAGAGTCTGAGATTGCTGTAAGCTATGATGCCATGGCACTCTACCAAGGGCAACAAAGTGATAATCTTGTCTCAAAAAAAAAAAAAAAAAAAAAATCCACCATATTAATTTTCCTTGGTGTGTTAAATATTAAACCATACAGGAAGCATTGTCAAATATGTAATGGTGCTTAACTTTCTTTGGGTTAATTTGTATTAACACATAAACATTGTGTGTTCTAATATTGTATGAGGTTCCTAAAATTCTAATATGTCTTATTATATACTATCAGTTATAATTATGATTATGTTAAGTTGTTGAAGGCCAAAAAACCCCCAAATTTCTTTGTCATGTGTCTCTTTTTTTAATGGAATATATTGAGTGTGGACATTAATTGTCTCTTTTTAAAATAATTTTTTATTAAGTCATTTGTACATAAATCATAAATACATTTATGCCATTATGGGATTCGATGTGTTTATTATTTTTACAAATTGGAGTACTTACATCCTACTAATCAACATAACTTTCACCTCATTTACCCAATTACAGCATTAAGACATTTGTGTTCTACACCTGATAGATCCAACTTAAACTTGCAATGTGCTCCATAGGTGTGGTCCCCCTACTAGCCCTCCCTCTATCAACCCCCCACCCGTCCTCTCCCCACTCCCTCCCCTTCCCTCCTTCATCTTAGGCTATAGTTGTGTTTCGTTCTTCATATGCAAGTAGGAGTGATTCTAAATTGGTTTCACAGTAGTACTGAGTACATGGGATTTTTTTTTTCCCATTCCTGAGATACTTTACTAAGAAGAATACTTTCCAGGGGTGGGGTGGGCGCCACTGGGCGCCAGTCTCTGGCTGCAGCACGAGCCACCGGCTGTACAGTAAACATCTGGGTGATGAGGAAAACTTGAAATTATTTGGAAAATGCAGCAATCCAAACGGCCATGGACACAATTACAAAGTTGTGGTGACAATACATAGAGAGATTGATCCTGTTACAGGAATGGTTATGAATTTGACCGACCTCAAAAAATATATAGAGGAGGCAATTATGAAGCCTCTTGATCATAAGAATCTGGATTTGGATGTGCCATACTTTGCAGATGTTGTAAGCACAACTGAAAATGTAGCTGCATGTATCTGGGAGAACCTCCAGAAAGTACTTCCTATGGGAGTGCTTTATAAAGTAAAAGTGTATGAAACTGACAATAATATAGTAGTCTACAAAGGAGAATAGGTCTCAGGATTTGACACTGCAGAAAGACCAGTTCAACTCTTTCCTTATTACAAGGAGCCTTATCCCCTTGGAATAGTAAGCAGTTACCACATAGTTGTTATACCTTTACTTTGTGCTTCAGAGTGCCTGATTTACTGAAATTCAAGACCTGTTAAATCTATTTTAAACAAAACTTTTAATATATTTTGGATATCATTTAGAGAGTCTCTTATGTGTAGATTGAAAATCACTTCATTTTTGTGAACTGTTTTAATGTGGAATTATTTGAAAGCAAAAGAAATCCAGTTGTTGTTTTCTCTGTTATTCATTTTTTGGTGTAATATAAATGGTAAAAATGTTTTATAACATAGAGTGGGCAAATCTTATAAAAAATAAAATTCAGGTGACCACAAAAAAAAAAAAAAGAATATTTTCCAGCTCCAGTCATATAAACATAAAAGAGGTAAAGTCTCCATTTTTTTTAATGCTGCATAGTATTCCATGGTATACATATACCACAATTTATTAATCCATTCATGGGTTGATGGGTAGTTGGGCTTTTTCCATGACTTGGCAATTATGAATTGAGCTGCAATGAACAATCTGGTGCAAATATCAATTGTCTCTTTAACACTAACTATTCTAAGACTTTTTTGTCATCCACAATTATTTTTTTACTTTGATTCTTTCCAAAAATGGGTTTAATTAGCTACAGTGCAAAATTTGCTTCTTCAAGAAAAGTCATGAAAAGAACTGATAAGTACTCTTGAATAAAGGTTCCTGATAACTTTGGAGATCATACTATTTGGACAAGAAAAACTTCCAAAACTTTAATTAAAAACCTAAATATTCATAAATATTACTAACCCATGTTTAAATTGGAAAATATTTAATTACATGGGACAGAATCAATTTTTATATATTTTTATTTAAATGTTACTAATTCTTTATGTTTTGTCTTCTAGAGTCAATTCAAATGTTGAACAAATACCGAAGTTTACCAGAATTTAACTCTCCAGAATTTAAAACTATGGAATCCTGCTAGGCCCAACCTGCTATCTACTGCCAAGGCTCTACTGCTAAAACTCCAAACAGGCCCAAAGACTATCGCAGAAGAGGGGGGTGTATGAGATTGTAAGGGCTGTTTTGGAGGTTTGGCATTAGTTCAGACCCTCCAGATCAAGGAAGCCTAAACAAACACTAAATGGGAGACTTCGCCTCTGGGGGCCATGTGGTCCAAAAATCAAGAACTCCATCCCAACCATAAAGAATTTCTTTCTTTCTTTTGTTTTTTAATTTACTTCAAATTAATATGAGGGTACAGATTTCTAGATTACATTGTTCTCACTTCCGAGGTAAAGTTCCAGTTGTAGAAGAACCCCTCATCAGGGCGTGTGCTATATACCCTCACTTTGTTCCTAGGTAAGACCCCACCAAATGCCCTCTCACCTTCTGCCAATCACCCTCCCCCAGCACCCATAGCAGACTATATTTGTGTTTTGTTGTTCATATGAGCCTGTAATTGTTTATAAATTGGTTTTATATTAGCATTGAGTACACTGGGTATTTATTTTTCCATTCTTGTGCTACATTACTAAGAAAAATGTGTTTTAACTCCATCCAGGTAAACATAAAAGATGTAAAGTCTCTATCTTTTTTACAGTTGAATAGTATTCCACACTATACACATACCACAATTTCCCACGATGAAGAATTTTCTGCTTATCATAGACTTAGATCTTTCTGCATATAATTGTTCTCAGTTATGGGGTTTATACACATAGACACATAACAAGAAATGTATCAGCCACCTTAGGACAAATTACTAAAAATATTGTCATACAACAAAAGTCTAAATTCCTTAGCTTAAATGGTTAACAGTGCTTATGTTTTATACAACAAATTGCTGCAAGTCTGCATCTAAACCCAAGAACACTCCAGCTCAATACTTATCGATAAATTGATCTTGTAGCCTTGCTTTGAAATCTTGGGTTTTACTCTTATGTTACCTAGAGGGCTTTAAAGGGTTGATGAGTTCCTGTCCATCTCCAATCCAAGATGGCCCAGAACATTTAATTATCTGTGAGTCTTTTCAGTTCTTAAGTCCTTTTTGGCCACAAGGGTCCCACCAAGGGCCTGGATGGACAGAGACGGTTATATCACCCACGCAATGATGAGACAAAATTAAACTTTTACCATCAATACTGCCTCTGGAAGATCTTGGCCAAAAGAGGAGAATTCTGAACTAAAGTAAAATCTTAAGACCCCAGCTGTCTACGTGGATCCCTTCTTGACCAGGTGGACCTCAGAAATACCCTAAAGGGTAAAATGGCCCCCAATTAAAAACTACTACACTTGAGCTCCATAAAAAAGATAGCACAGAATAGCAAAAATAATCTCGGAAAGGAATGACAAAATTGGAAGATTCACACTTCCCAGTTTCAAAACTGACTACCAACATACAGTAACAAAAATATCATGGTATTGGCATTGAAATAGACATATGGCTCAATGGTATAGAATAACCTGACCAGAAATAAATCCTCACCATCATGGCAGATTGATCTTCGACATGGATACCAAGTAACTCAATGAGGAAAGAATAGTCTCTTCAAATGGTACTGGGACAGCTGGATAAACATGAAAAATGGTAATGGTGGGACTCTGCCTCATTGTTGTGTGTAGTTTACCACATCTAGAAAAATCTTTGGGAAAGGAAAAGCCACCATGAAATACATTCACCCTGATCAGAGTCCTCACCATACTCACATACAGACAGCAGACCCCTCATGACCTTCTGTAAGAGAGATCCCAGGATTTAGGGACATGACACTGACCAGCCACCTGCAGATGCACAAAGCAAATGTATCTGCGAAGAGACTGGGAGTTAAGCTGGAGGCACAGACCACAGCACTCCCAGGACACACACCCAGCCCATGGATTCTGATTCTATCTGACCCTGCCCACTATTCAGATCTTGTTGCGGGGTTCAGAAAGGGGAGATAATGGGTCTGTCCCTTGGACACTCTGTGAGGACACAGGACTCTCCAGTAAGTCTCCACACACAGCTCTGTCTGGATATTGTGAGGAGGACTCTGGCACAGGCTTCGGGACAAAGCATGAGAATCAGCCTCTGAGAGGAACCCTGAGCTGGAAAAGCTGGTTCCCTGCAGCTCGCAGGTCCAGCCCACCCTGGAGCAGAGCCCACTGTGATCCAGGCACCTCTGAGACATAGCTCCCTCCTGGGGCCTCCTCCCGGTGACACATCAGGGAGCCTCCTGCTCAGGCTGTACAGAGAGCGCAGCACTTTAGATGGACAGTGCCTATCTCGCCTTCACCTTCCCCCTCCTCACAGGGATCAGGGCTCAGAACAAAGGGCAGAGAGGCCAGTGAGGCCAGAGTTTGGGAGGGGGTAGTGACCACATGGAGAGCTGCCAGGAACGGGAGTAAGTGAGGGCACTGGTCAGGGCACCAGCAGAGGCCAGGAGAAGGGGGTGCAGGAAAGAAAACCCAGGCATGGGGAGAAGAGGAGAGAAGGACACAGGCTCTGCAGGGAGGAGCCCAGTGTGGGCTGTGAGTGCGGCACCATCTCAGCAGGTGAGGACAGGTCCAGATGAACAGGAGAGGAAGCAGCTCCCCTGTCCCCTGACCCAGGGATGTGAAATGTGTGGGGCTGTGTTTCCGGAGCCAGGGCCCCCTCTTCCGGTCGGTAGGAGTGAAAAGTGAAGTTGCCTCGTTCCTCCTTCCTCCTCTGCTCCCTTGACACTTACCTTCCCCTCCTACCTTCCTTCTTCCACTCCCAGACCCTCCATCGCCTAGTCCCAGACATCACTGGCTCTGGGAGCATGCAGGGTCCAAATACAGATGGATTGGGACTCACGGAGCTGGAACCTAATGGCGTTTTGTTGTTATTATTGTTTCGGGTTTTTTTGTTGTTGTTTGTTTCTTTGTTTTGATGGGTATACTCACCACTACACTAACAAGGAAGTGATTTGTTTTCTTTTGAGATGCGGCCTTGCTCTGTTGCCCTGGCTAGAGTGCCATGGTGGCATCAGCATGGCTCATGACAATCTCAAAATTCATGGGCTCCAGTGAACCTCCTGCCTCAGCGTCCTGAGTAGCTGGGACTACAGACATGCATAACCATGCCTGGCTAATTCTCTACTTTTTCAAGAGATGGGGTCTCACTCTTGCTCTCCAACTCCTGACTGCAATCAATCCTCCCACCTCGGCTTCTCAGAGTGCTAGGAATCCAGGTGTAAGCCACCGCGCCTGACAGAGCTTTGACGTGCTCTAGGCAAGACCCATGGAAAATACCTACACAAGGATGTTCAACAAAACAGGCAGCCTGGCATGGTGTCTCTGCCCACTACACTTTCTCCACTGTCCACCAGGGGGCGGCGGCGTCCTCAGCTGAAGCCTGCGGCGCTGACCTGCCCAGCACCGCCCTCAGTCCTGCAATATCTGACCCTCGCCAGCCGCGCCTCAGTCCACTGAACTCCCCACCTGTATCCCCCTGGGTGATGGCCAGTCTGTGCCAGGTCTCAGCCAAGAGGGCACCTTCCCGAAAGCGTTCTGGGATCCCCAGAGCAGCTCAGCCCTTCACCTGAGCTGGGTACCCCAGACACGTCAGCTAGCCCTTCTTTCTTTATAATTAACTCCTTAGTCCCACGCTGGTCCCTGAGCGCCTGTCTCTCCGGTACAGGAAAACCCCAGGACCTCAGGGACCACATCTGTCCTGCTCTCTGCGGAATTCCCAGGGCTCAGCCCAGTGCTGACACTGACAGCTGCTCAATAAACCTGCGTTAAATGGACGGCGACCACACCACAGCAGCACTCATCTCCGTGGGACCCCTGAGGTCTCCGAGCGTTTCATGTGGACGTGGCACTGGCATAGGACTGAGAAGAGGCCACAGAATGACTGCATTTGTCCCAGGGGGGTGAGCTTGTACCCTCAGAGTATCAGAAAGGAGCACAGGGGCCTCCTAACAGTGAGGGTCAGGACACACTCATTCCTAGAACACTGACATCCCCGTGGGCGACTTGCTTCCCAGGAGGCAGCCTGCGTCCTTCCTCCTCTCACAGACTCACCACGAACTCAGAGCCTCCACCCCACAGGGGGTGGCCACCAGGGGACGACAGAGTACCATCTGACCACAGGAAGTCAGGAGGTGACTCTCCAGCCCCAAGGATCTCTGGTGTGTGAGGACACCTAGATCTGGTCCCCTATAGACATCTCCCCAGCCCAGGGAGTCCTGGGAACCAGGGGAGCATCCCATGCAGGATGGGACAGGAGAACCCAGGATCTCCCTTTGCTCCATCTCAGAAGGGCTGAGGATATGCGGGGCCTCCCCTCCCCTAACAGAGGAACTCTGGGCCTCCCTGACCAAGCGTCCAGGTAGAACTGTCCCAGTTCTTGGACCCTGTGGAGGAACCTGGAGCAGGTGACCGACAGGGGCACAGATGACTTAGAGGCAGCACCCCAGTGCTGGGATGGGGGAACACAGGGCACTCTGGGGACCACTTCCCAATGCAGTTTCCTCCCCATAGGCCTCCAGAGGCATCTCCCTAGTCCCCACCTGTGAAACCCCAGGGACAAGGTCCTTCTGAGACCACCCATGACCCAGGTGGACAGTTCTCCTGACCCTGGACCCGGACTCCTCTAGACAACTCCCATCCTCCCCCTGCAGGCCCCCTGCACTGGATGGAGTTAGGCAGCCTGGGGACTCCCAGTGAACAGGACTCAGGGTGACCTGACCCCACACTCTGACCCCCGAGGTCAGTGCCTGACTCTGCCCAGGGGTCAGGGCCAGCTCACAACCTTTGGAGCTTAGTCAGCCTCCCTGGGGCAGCCCCTGACATTGGCTGCAGGTCTCCTTACTTCCTCCAGGAGGTGACATCAGACACAGACAACACTAAGGAAATTTAAAGGTGACTCTTGAACAATGTGGAGTTAGGGGTGCTGACACCTCCCACATGGTAAAAATCCACATATAATGTCAACTTCCCAAAAACTTAACTACTAATAGTTTTACCAGTAACATACATAGTAGATTAACACATCTTTTGTTATATATATTATACACTGTGTTCTTATAATAAAGTAAACTACAGAAAGGAAAATGTTAAGAAAGTCATGAAAATATATTTCCTGACATACAAATATGATATATAATATTTATATAAATATAGGATATTTATATATCAGGAAATATATTTGCTATTAATTAAGTGGAAGTGGGTCATCATGAAAGCCCTAATCCTGGTCTTCACATTGAGTAGGGAGAGAAGAAAAAACATGAGGGGCTGCTGTCTCATGGGTGGCTGAGAGGGAAGAGTTGGAGGAGGCAGAAGGGGAGGCAGGAGAGGTGGGTGCATACAGTGTAACTTTTATGGAAAAAATCTGAGTGGACCAACATAGTTCAACCCGTGTTATTCAAAGGTCAAATGTAATTCCCCCAGACGTGAACCTGGCTGTGGCTAGGAAGGTGGAAATGCAGCCTGATTTTCATCCCTTGCTCCAACAGACCCTTCTGGACCCTCCCACATGATTGCTGTGTCCTGCCTGATTCTTGCAGAGGACTCTGAGGGCCCTGTTCTCCCAGGGGTGCTGGGTAACTCCCCACTCCCTCATGGCACCCACCATGGGGAAGGCTGGGTGACTGCAGAAGGGTCAGCCAGGCAGAGGGCAGAGGCCACCCAGAACAGTTAGGGAGAACAGGGACAGGCCCTGAGCCACAGCTCAGCCACCAGACACAGAGAGAGAGGGTCTCCTTGAAGCGAGCAGAGCCCAGGGCCCCTCAACCTCCTGGCAGCACAGTCCTGTCTTCCCAGGACACAAGGACGCTGCCCTCTCCACATCCAGGAGCTTCAGTTCCTCCTTAGACCCCTCAGGCTGGGGCTCTTTCCCTGGGTCAGAGGCCAGGCTGGTGACTCTGGAGATACAGGACAGGGGCAGGTCCTTCCCTAGTCATCACTCAGCTGCCCCTTTCAGGACTCCAGAGCCATCCCTGCCACCTGCCTATTGCACAACACCCTGCTCCTGAGAGCACTGGAGAACACGGGAAGACCCAGGGCCCAGGTGGGTTTCTGTGTCACACAGGGAAACAACCCACTTGGCTTGGTGACTCCAGAGCCTCTCTGTGTGATGCTGACAGACCCAAGGCCAGGACAAAGCAGAGATCTTTACTGAGTCATCCTGTCATGCGACAGAGTCTAACAGCCTTGCTTCTCAAAGCATGGTCTGGAAAAGCAAAATGAGGGCAGAGGGAACATTGAAGGAGGGACAAGGAAGCAGGACCGAGAGGGGAGTGGACAGGGAGGTGTCCTGGCCACAGACCCCGCCCCAGCCCCAAGACCTTTGAAAGTGCCCCTGCCCTAAGGGGGTGCTCAGCACAGAGGAAGGAAGAACAGCAGGGCTGACCTGTCAGAGCAGCCGTGCCCAGGAGCGTTCCTGGAGCTGAAGCTCTTCTGCACAGAGGAGGACAGAGCAGGCAGCAGGGACCATGGAGCTCCCCCTAGCCTCTCCCTGCAGAGGGTTGGGGCCCTGGCAGGTGGTCCTGCTCACAGGTGAGAGGGGCGATGTCCTGGGGTGGGTGGGAGGAGGGAGGAGACACTAGCTGGGGTCTCCTAGGGAGGATGGGGCTTTAAGAAAGACAGGGGGTTTCTTCTGGAGCCTGATAGGAAACAGAGGGGCTCAGGAACAAAAGTCCTCAGGGAACTAGAATTGCTAAGGGGCAGGAAGATCTCAAAACTTCTTGGTTCCTGGTGAATTATCACTGGCTACTCCAGTGTGAAAGATTATAATAATAACTCTACGAGGTGACACTCACCATGAAACATCACCAGGCCATCAAACATTGTCCTGAGTCACTAATCTCAGAATTAGAGAATCAACATCAGGACATGCAGGCCCTGGGAACACTCACTAATGCTCTCACAGGTGTCTACAGCCTGTCCCAGGGGGACAACACAGGCCAGACAAGTCCTCCCCTTACAGCACTGACATTCTCGTGACAGGAGTGCAGACAAGCAGAGAGATCTCAAATGTGAGGTCGGGTGTGGACAAGAGATCGGGTGTGGAGCAGGCAGGAAAAGGAAAGAAAGGGAAGACCCAGGGTCTCAGGAGGAGGTGGCCAGGGAAGGGGCAAGGACGTCCCTGAATGTGAGCAGGGGTCTGAGGGCAGTGGGGGGTGAGCCGTGCAGACACCTGGGAAGAAGATTCCAAACAGGGACCTGACCAGTCCAGAGGTGCTGAAGTGATGGGGTCATGCTGCTGACCTTGACCCAGAGGACACAGACACACTCTCACACAGTCACACTCACACTCACCTCCCACGGCTGAGAGTGACGACACCTGCCCAGGACCCAGGGCCCCCTTTTCCATCCCAACACAAAGTCCCTAATGAGGGTCCATTCTCTCTCCTCCCTCCTAGTCTCACTTCTCACCTCCTGGAACCCGCCCACCACGGCCCAGCTCACTATTGAATCCGTGC
>CAUYPK010013010.1:0-18590 GCA_963574355.1 Loris lydekkerianus
AAAAAAATTAAAAGTAGAAAAAAATGAACAGCATCAATGTATAGAGTACAAAATTCTCCATCAATCAGTATATACCATGACACAGTAGAATAAATATTTATTGAGATATGGAGCTACAAAAACACATGACATTAAAATGGATAAAACGTTTGAAACAACGAATATTTGATCTTTCAGAAGCCAATTTAAAACATTCAGTGGGGAAAAGATTCCCTATTTAACAAATGGTGATGGGTAAACTGGCTGGCAACCTGTAGAAAACTGAAACTGCACCCCACCTTTCACCATTAACTAAGATAACTCTCACTGGATTAAAGATTTAAACTCAAGACATGAAACTATAAAAAGATTAGAAGAAAGTGTAGGGAAAACTCGTGAAGACATCATTCTGGGCGAGTATTTTATGAGTAGTACCCGCCAGGCAATTGAAGCAGCTTCAAAAATACACTGCTGGGACCTGATCAAACTAAAAAGCTTCTGCACAGCCAGGAACACAGTAAGTAAAGCAAGCAGGCAGCCCTCAGAATGGAAGAAGATATTTGCAGGTTATGTCTTCGACAAAGGTTTAATAACCAGTATCCACAGAGAACTCAAACGTCTAAGCAAGAAAAGAACAAGTGATCCCATCGCAGGCTGGGCAAGGGACTTGAAGAGAAACTTCTCTGAAGAAATCATGTGCATGGCCTACAGACATTTGAAAAAGTGCTCATCATCCTTAATCATCAGAGAAATGCAAATCAAAACTACTTTGAGATATCATCTAACTCCAGTAAGATTATCCCATATCAAAAAATCCCAAGACCAGAGATGTTGGCATGGATGTGGTGAAATGGGAACATTTTTACACTGCTGGTGGGAATGGAAACTAGTATGTTCCTTTTGAAAAGATGTTTCAAGAACACTTAGAAATCTAAAAATAGATCTGCCATTCAATCCTGTAATACCTGTACTGGGCATATACCCAGAAGACCAAAAATCATATCACAACAAAGATATTTGTACTAGAATGTTTATTGCAGCTCAATTCATAATTGCTAAGTCATGGAAAAAGCCCAAGTGCCCATTGATCCACGATTGGATTAACAAATTGTTGTATATGTACACCATGGAATATTATGCAGCCTTAAAGAAAGATGGAGACTTTACCTCTTTCATGTTTACATGGATGGTGCTGGAACATATTCTTCTTAGTAAAGTATCTCAAGAATGGAAGAAAACGTATCCAATGTACTCAGCCCTACAATGAAACTAATTTATGGCTTTCATATGAAAGCTGTAACCTAGTTATAACCAAAGAATATTGGGAAAAGGGAAAGGGAGGGGGGATGGGCGAAGATGGGTGGAGGGAAATTGATTGGTGGGATTACACCTACAGTGCATCTTACAAGGGTACATGTGAAACTTAATAAATGTAAAATATAAATGTCTTAACACAATAACTAAGAAAATGCCTTTAAGGCTATGTTAACCAGTGTGATGAACATATGTCAAATGGTCTATAAAACCAGTGTATTGTGCCCCATGCTGATATTAATGTACAAAACTATTTTAACTAAAAAAATATATATTTTTTTCTGTTATAAGCGTTTATTTTATTGTATTTTTAAATTTTTTAAAGTTATTTGTACATAGATCATGAATACATTTATACATTATGAGATTTAATGTGTTGATGTTTTGTGCAAATTGGAGTGCTTACACCATACTAATCAACATAGACTTCACCTCATTTACCTAATTACAGTGTTAAGACATTTGTGTTCTACACCTGATAGATCCAACCTGTACTTACATATGTTCCATAGATCTGGTTTCCCTATTAATCCTCTCTCTATTGATACATTCCCTTCCCTTCCCCTTCCCATCCCTCCGTCATCCTAGGCTATAGTTGTGATTCATCTTTCATATGAAAATGTGAGTGATTATAGATTGGTTTCATAATACTACTGAGTACATTGGATACTTTTTTCCCATTCCTAAGATACTTTACTAAGAAGAATATTGTCCAGCTCCATCTGTGTGAAGATAAAATATGTAAAGTCTCCATCTTTTTTAAGGCTCCATACTATTCCATGGTATACATATACCACAATGTTTTAATCCATTCATGATCAATGGGCACTTGGGCTTCTTCCATGACTTGGCAATTATGAATTGAGCTGCAATGAACAATCTGGTGCAAGTATCTTTGTTGTCAAATGATTTTTTGTCTTTTCAATATACACCTAGAAAAGGAATTGTAGCATCAAACGGGAGGTCTACATTTAGATCCCTGAGTGTTCTCCAAACTTTTTTCCTAAAGGAACATACTACCTTGCATTCTCACCAGCAGTGGAGAAATGTTCACTTTTTTTCACATCCACGCCAAAATCTATAGTTTTGGAATTTTGTGATGTGAGCTATTCTTACTGGAGTTAGATGGTATCTCAGAATGGTTTTGAGACCACAAATCCACATCTGATGATTAAAGATGATGAGCACTTTTTTATGTGCCTGTAGACCATGCACCTGTCTTATTCAGAGAAGCTTCTGTTCATGTCTCTTGCCCACAATAAAATGGGATCACTTTTTTTAATTTTTTTTATTATTTTATTTTTTTTTAGTAATGTTTGAGTTCTCTGTAGATTCTGCTTATTAGATCTTTGTTGGAAATATAACTTGCAAAAATCCTCTCCCATTTTGAGGTTTCTTTATTTGCTTTACTTAGTGTGTTCTTGGCAGTGCAGAAGGTTTTTGATTTGATCAGATCCCAGTAATGTATTATTGATGTTGCTTCAATTGCCCAGGGTGTTCTCCTCATAAAGTATTCTCCCAGGCCAATTGTTTCAAGTGTTTTCCCTGGACTATCTCTGATAATTTTTATAGTTTTCATCTGTTTGGTTTTAACCTTTTATACAGTGAGACTCATTTTTTGTTAATGGTCAAATGTGATGGTCCAGTTTCAGTCATCTACAGGTCGCCAGAAAATTCACCCAGCACCATTTGTTAAATAGGGAATCTTTTCCCCAGTTTGTATTTTTGACAGGCTTATCAAAGATCAAATTATGATAAGTGTCTGGGTTCACCTCTTGATCTTCAATTCTGTTCCAAACATTTACGTCTCTATTTTTGTGCCAGTACCATGCTGTTTTGATCACTATTGATTTATCGTATAGTCTGAAGTCTGGAAGCGTGATTCCTGCTGCTTTGTTTTTATTTCTGAGTAATTCCTTGGCTATTTGAGGTTTTATTCTGTTTCCATATAAAACAAAGTACTAATTTTTCCAGGTCTTTAAGTATCACAGAGGTTCTTTAATGGGGATCACATTAAATCTGTAGATTTCTTTAAGTGGTATAAACATTTTAACAATGTTGATTCTTCCTAGCCATGAGCATGGTATATCTTTCCATTTGTTCATATTATATCTTCAGCTATTTCTTTTTTCAGAATTTCATAGTTCTCTTTATAGAGGTCTTTCACGTCCTTAGTTGGATACCCTCCCAGATATTTCATCTTCTTTGGGACTATTGTAAAGGGCATAGAGTCCTTGATTGTTTTTTCACCTTGACTATTGTTGGTATACATAAAGGCTACAGATTTTTGTATCCTCATATGCTGCCGTATTGCTTGATCACTTCCAAGAGTTTTGTAGTTGAGTCCCTGGTGTTTTCCAGATATACAATCATATTATCTGCGAAGAGTGACAGTTTTATCTCTGGTCCTATTTGGATCCCCTTGATTGCCTTCTCTTGCCTGATTGCAATGGCTAAGACTTCCATTACAATGTTAAAAAGCAGTGGAGACAATGAGAAACTTTGCCTGGTTTCTGATCTAAGTGGAAAAGATTTCAATTTTATTCCATTCAATGTAATATTTACTGTGGGTTTGATGTATATGGCCTCAATCAGTTTAAGAAATGACCTGTCTAAGCCTATTTTCTTAAGTGTTCTGATCATGAAAGGATGCTGGATATTATCAAAAGTTTTCTCTGCATCAATTAAGACAATCATATCCCTTTTTGTCTACATGATGCATTATATTTATAGATTTATGTATGTTGAAACAACCTTATAATCCTGGGATAAAACCAACTTGGTCATGGTGTATATTTTTTTATGTGCTGTTGAATTCTATTCACTAGGATCTTATTGAATATTTTTGCATCAATACCCATTAATGATATTGGTATATCATTTTCTCTCTTTTCTGGATCCTTTCCTGGTTTGTGGATCAGGGTTTGCTTTGAAGAATGTGTTGGAAAGTATTCATTCTTTTTCTATATTTTGGAAAAGGTTATGTAATGTAGGTACTACTTTAAAAGTTTGGTGGAATTCTATTGTGAAGCCATCTGGACCCATACTTTTTTGGGGGGAGATTTTGTATAGTTGATGTTATTTCAGTGCTTGATTCAGGTCTATCCGCATTTAAAGTTCTTTCTTACTGAGTCTAGGAATGTTTTTTACTTGCAAGTATTGGTCTATTTCCTCCAGATTTTCATATTTCTGAGAATAAAGTTTTTTGTAGTAATCATTAACAATTTTTTTTAATTTCTGAGGTGTCTGTTATTTATTCCTTTATTATTTATGATTTATAATACTAACACTTTTACTTTTTTGTTTCTGGCTAGTTTAGCCAAGGTTTTATTAATTTTGTTAATCTTTTCATAAAATGAACTTTTTGATTTGTTGAACTTCTGAATGATTATTTTGTTTTCAATTTCATTTAATTCTGCTCTGATTTTGGTTATTTTTTTTTTTCTTCTGCTGGGTTTGGGTTTGGAGTGTCATTCCTTTTCTAGACACTTGAGATGACCCATTAAGTTTTTTAGTTCCTCTTTTTCTGTTCCCTTGATGAAGGCTTGCAACATTATAAATTTCCCTCTTAGAACTGCATTTGCAGTATCCCAAAGGTTTTGATAATTTGTATCTTTATTGTCATTTTGTTTCAAAATTTTGGTGATTTATTTCTTCATCTCATCTTTGACCCAGCTGTCATTCAGTATAAGGTTATTGAGTGTCAATGACTTTGTTTTATTATGAAGATTTCTGTTGTTGTTGAGTTCAACTTTTATTCCATGGTGGTCTGAAAAAATAAATAAAATAATTTCTAGTCTTTTAAATTTTCTTAGATTATACTCCTGACCTATGATGTGATCATTTTTGGAGGATTTTCCATGGGCTGATAAGAAGAATGTGTATTCAGTTTTATTACAATGAAATGTTCTGTAAATGTTTGTTAAATCTATTTGTTTTAGCACATAGTTTAAGTCTAATAATTATTTGTTTAGTTTTTTCTTCCTTTTTTATTTCTTTTTTTTTCCTTTTCTTTTCTTTTTTCTTTTTTTTTTTTTTTTTGAGACAGAGTCTCACTATGTTACCCTGCATAGAGTGATGTGGCATCATAGCTCACAGCAACCTTCAACTCTGGGGCTTAAGTAATTCTCTTTGCTCAGCCTCCTGAGTAGCTGGGACTACAGGCACCCTCCACAATGCTTGGCTATTTTTCTTTTGTTGCAGTTGTCATTGGTGGTTAGCTGGCCCTGTCTGGTTTCGAGCCCACCAGGCTCAGTGTATGTGGCTGGCACCATAACTACTGTGCTACAGGCACCAAGTCTGTTTAGATTTTTCTTGGAGGATTTGTCCAACACTACAAAAGGGGTGTTAATTCTCCAGATATTATAGTACAAGAAGATATCAAATTGTTCATATCTGTTAGGGTTGCCTTTACAATTTGAGCAGCATTCTGGTAGGGCAAATAAATGCATATGATTGAAATCTCTTCATTTTGGGTGTTTTCTTTGACAAATATGAAGTGACCATCCTTATCTATTTGTACCTTTTTTTGTTTAAAGCCTATTGTATCTGGAAATAAAATTACAATCCCTGCATTTTTCCTGATTTTCATTTGCCTTAATTATAGATGTCCATCCCTTCATCCTCAGGCTATTTTTATCCTTTAAGGTGAGATGAGATTCTTGTATGCAACAGATATCTTGTCTGAGTTTTTGTATCCAATCAGCCAACCTGTGCCTCTTTAGAGGACCATATAAGCCATTCATATTAATTGACAGTATTGATAAACAGAAGTGTTTGGGTTGTTATGTTTTTCAAGTGTGGTCTAGTGGATATTTTTAATCCTTTCACCACTGTGTCTATAAGTATTTTTTCAAGGCTTTCTGGGTGTTTACTTTGGTGGTAGACCATTAAGCTCATCGTTATGAGGATGGGTTTGAGAATATCCTTGAGAGCTCTTTTAGTTATGGCAAATTTCTTCAACATGTGTAAGTCAGTAAAGTATTTGATTTCTTCATCACAAATGAAATTTAGTTTAGTTGGATATAGGATCCTGGGCTGAATGGTGCTTTATTTTAGGAGATTGAAGGTCAATGACCATCCTCTTATGGCTTGAAAGGTTTTGGCTGAGAAATCTGGCAGTCATTCTGATATTTATCCCTTTGTCAGTAATATTTTTCTTACATCTGGCAGCTTGCAGAATATTCTACTTCATTTTAACTTTGTCAAAGTAAATCACAATGTGTCTAGGACCGTGGTTCTCAACCTTCCTAATGTCACAATGTATTATCATTGTTAAAAAGGGGTCACTACCCACAGGTTAAGAACTGCTGGTCTAGGAGATGCTTTCTTTGGATTGAGTCTTGCCGGGGATCTGAAACTGTCTACTCTATGAATTTCTGTATCATTTGGAATGCTTAGGAAATTGTCCTCCATAATCTCTTGGAGTAGAGCATCTGTACCTTTAGGATCATCCTCTTCTCCTTCAGGATTTCCTATAAGGTGAATGTTTGCACTTTTGGAGTGGTCCCACAACTCTCAGGGAATGATCTATTTTTTCTCTCCACTTCTTTTCTTCTTTGAGCATTTGGGAACGTTCAAAAGCTTCATTTTCAATTTCAGAGATCCTTTTTTCTGTGTAATCAACTCTATTACTGAGGGATTATGTTGTATTTTGGAGCTCCTCAAATAACTTTTTTTCATTTCCTTGAGCTCTGCTCTTTTTTTATTATGTTCATATCTTTGGTGAATTTGTCTTTGAAATCATTAATTGCTTGAGACAACTTTAGAATTATTCTTTGGATTTTAATTTCTAACTTTTCAGTTTTTAACATTTCAGCCATTTGTCTATGCATGGCATCTTCAGTTGTATGCTCACATTTATTAATTTCCATATGTTAAAGCATCCTAACATCCCAGGAATAAATTTCACTTTATCATGGTATACAATCCTTTTAATATGTTTTTGAATTTAGTTTGCTAATATTTTGTTGAGGTTTTTGCACCTATGTTCATCAGGGGTACTGGCCTATAATTTTCTTTTCTTAATGCCTCCTTACCTGACTTTGGGATTGGGATGATGCTGGCCTCATAAAATTAGCTTGGAAGTCTTCCCTACTCTTCAATGTTTGGAAAGATATGAGGAGAACTGGAATTCATTCTTCTTCAAATGCTTGGGAGAATTCACTAATAAAGCATTTGGTCCTGAGCTTATTATTATTTTTTTTTTGGTTGGGAGATTTTTATTAGTGATATAGTCCCTTTACTAGTTACTGTTTCATTCAAACTTCCTATTTTTATGATTCAATTTTGATAGGTTGTATGTTTCTAGAAATTTACACAATTCTGAGTTGTTCAATTTGTTGATGTATAATTGCTTATAGTAGTCTCTTAGGATCCTTTGTATTTCTGTAGTATTATTTATCTGTTCTAAAGTCTCTTCTTTCATTTATAATTTTATTTGATTGTGATCTCTTCCCTTCTTTTTAAAGTTAATTTAGCTAAAGTTTGCTTAGTTACTGTATGAATGCTTATAATGGTTATATATTCTTAATGTATTGGAACATTAATATGTAATGTCCTTCTTTTCCTCTTTCACTAATTCTTGGCCTGGGATCTATTTGATCTGATACTAGCAGAGCCAATTAATTTTTCCTTTGATAACTATCTGCATAGAATATCTTTTTTCTCTCCTTTCACCTTCATCCTACGTTTTTCCCCTCTAAATATGTAGTAAGTGTCTTCTAGACAGTACATAATTAGATCATTGTTTTATATCCATTAAAGTTATTACATACTAAAAAAGGCTTTTTCCTGACATTTTATTCTTTGTTTTTGGTATGTCTCAGACATTTCCTGTAGTTTATGTCCTCCATTACTGTCTCTTGTGTTTAGCTGATTTTTTTTTGTATGCTATTTTAATACCTTTTCCATTATTTTTTCTTTACAATTTAAATTACAAATTCAAATACATTTTCTTAGGAGTTACATGGGGATTACAGTTAACATCCTACATTTATAACATTGTAGTTTTACTTAACACAAAATTATGTTCAATATCATACAAGATGAAGATTTTACACAGCTCTGTTTCTCTTTTTGTTGATGCTGTCAAAAATTAAATAATCACACACTGTACACAATAATATAAGATTAATAATTAATTATACATATTTGTCTTAAGTTATGTCAGATAAAAAATAATGTTGGAAAGAAAAAATGGTGCTATAATATAAAAGTATATGATGTTGGCTTTTATATTTATTTCTTCAGGGACACTTACCAGAGATATTTCTTTTTCTGGTTTCAAGTAGTCTAGTATCCTTCATTTCAATGTAAAGAACACTGCTTAGCATTTCTAGTAGACCATATCTACAGATAAACAAACAAAATTACTCTCAGCTTTGTATATCTGTGAGTGCCTTTATTTCTAATTCATTTATTTTATTATATTTTATTGTCAATTGTGGTAAAAATAGATATAACATGCAATTTAGCATCTTAGCAATTTTTATTTTTTATTTTTTTTATTATTAAATCATAGCTGCATATATTAATATGATCATGGGGCATCATACACTAGCTTCATAGACCATTTGACACATTTTATGTTAGGTATATTCACATTGTTGTGCAACAGATCAACAGAAATTTTTCATCAGGCAAAATGGATATTTTAAACTAGCTGAAGACTAAATCCCCATTTACCAGTCTCTCCCTTCCCCTTGCAACTACAATTCTAATTTCTGCTTCTATCAGTTTGACTGTATCAGAAATATCATAAATGTAATCATGCAGTATTTGTCTTTTTATGACTGGTTTAATTCATCTAGCATATATTCAACATTGATCCATGCTGTTGCATGGGACAGGATTTCCTTTTAGGATAACATACTATTATATGTGTACGGATATACCGCTTTTTCTTTATCCATACATTCATGAATAAATATTTGGATTGCTTTTATTTCTTCATTATGTTGACGAATGCTGGAAAGAACCTGGGAGTTTATATATTTATTTGAGATCCTGCTTTAAACACCTCATATATAAACCAGGAGTAGGATTTCTGGATCATATAAAAATATTTTTAAATTCTTGAGGAACCACTATACTATGCTTCATACTGGCTATACCATTTAACATTCCCACCAACAGTGTACAGAATTCCTATTTCTCCATATCCTTAACTATAGTTGTTATTTATGTTTTTCATATTTTCCATCCTAAGGGGTGTGAGATGATATCTCATGTGATTTTAATTTGCAATTACTTAAGAATTAGTAATTTTCAGCATCTTTTTATAGGTTCATTTGCCATTTGTATTTTTTCTTTGAAAAAAGTCTATTCAAGATTTTAGACCATATTTTAGTGGTGTTATTTGTTGTAAATAAATCTTTCTTTATATATGCTGAGTATTAACACCTCATAAGATATATAATTTTCAAATATTTTCTCCCATTGTATTTCCACTCTTCTGATTTCATACTCTATTGATTTACAGAAGTGTTCATTTAATGTAACCCAATTTTTCTATATTTTTGCTTTGCTGCCTGAGTTTTGGTGTCATATCCAAGAAATATTTGCCAAATTAAATGTCGTCATCATTTTTTCTATATTTCCTTCTATTGTATAGTTTCAATCCTTATGTCTGTATCTTTATTCCATTTTTAGTTAATTTTTATATATGGTATATGGTGAGAATCCCACTTTATTCTTTTGCATGTGGAGCCTCCCTTACCAAAATTATTTGTTCACAAAACTGTCCTTTTCCTAGTTTGTGTTTTTGCCATCCTTGTTAAAAAGTGTTTCTTTTTTTTTTAATTTTTAATTTTTTAATTAAGTCATATACACATAGATAATGAATACATTTATGCATATATGGGGTACAATGTGTTGACTTTTTTATACAATCTGAACGTGCTTACATCAAACCAGTCAACATAGCTTTTGCCTCATTTACTTGATTATTTTGTTAAGACTCTTAAGTTTTACACTTGACAGATTTGACTTGTACCCTTGAAATATGCTCCACTGACGTGGTCCCGCCTTTTACCCTCCCTCCCTCAAACTTACCCCCTTCCCTCCCTTCCCACTCCATTTCTCTCCTTCATCCTGGGCTATAGTTGTGTTCTAACTTCTGTAAGAAAGTGTCAATAAAATATAAGTTGTTTTCATAAAAGTACTGAGTACACTGAATATTTTTTCCTCCATTCTTGAGATACTTTACTCAGGAAATGTTCCAGGTCCCTTCAGGTAAACATAAAAGAGGTAAACTCTATATCTTTTTTTAAGGCTGCATAGTAATCCATGCAAAAATATACCAAAATATATTAATTCATTCATGGGTCGGTGGGCACTTGAGCTTCTTCCATGACTTGGCTATTACAAATTGAGCTGCAATGAATAATCTGGTGCAAATATCTTTTTTGCAAAGTGATTTTTGTTCTTCTGGATATACTCCTAGTGCAGAAATTGCAGAATCCAATGTCAGGTCTGTTTTTAGATGCCTGAATGTTCTGCAAACTTCTTTCCAAAAGGAACGCATTCATTTGCATTTCCACTAGCAGTGGAGAAGTGTACCCTTTTCTCCACATCCACGCCAACATCTATAGTTTTGAGATTTCGTAATGTGGGCTACTCTTACTGGAGTTAGATGATATCTCAAAGTGGTTTTGATTTGCATTTCTCTGATGATTAAAGATGACGAGCATTTTTTCATGTGTTTGTAGACCATACGCCTGTCTTCTTCAGAGAAGCTTCTGTTCAGGTCTCTTGCTCATAGTGAAATTGAATCACTTGTTCATTTTTTATTAATAAGTTTGAGTTCTCTGTGGATTCTGGTTATTAGACCTTCTTGGGGATGTAAACTGCAAATATCATCTCCCATTCTAAGGTCATTCTGCTTGCTTTGCTTACTGTGTTCTTGGCAGTGCAGAAGCTTTTTAGTTTGATCAGACCCCAGTAATGTCATATAGGGATTCCTTCAATTGCTCTGGGCATCCTCCTCAGAAAGTTTTCTCTCAGGCCAATTTCTTCAATTGTTTCCCCTGCACTCTTTCCAAGAATCTGTATGGTTTCATGTCTTAGGTTTAAGTCTTTTATCCAGTGAGAGTCAATTTTTCTTAGAGGTGAAAGGTGTGGGTCCAGTTTTAGTCTTCTACAAGTTGCCAGCCATTTCACCCAGCACTATTTGTTAAATAGGAAGTCTTTCCCCCAAATTAAGTTTTTGATAGGCTTATCAAAAATCAAATGATGATAAGTGTCTGTATAATTCTCTTGGTTTTCAATTCTGTTCCATACATCTATGTCTTTATCTTGGTGCCAATACCATGCTGTCAATATTCATTAGAGATATTGGTCTATAATTTTCTTTTATTGTTGGGTCTTTTTCTGATTTGAGGATCAAAGTGATGTTAGCTTCATAGAATGTGTTGGAATGTATTTTTTCTTCTATGTTTTGGAAAAGGTTAAGCAATATGAGTATTAGTTCCCCTTTGAAGGTTTGGTAGAATTCTGATGTGAAGCCATCTTGTCATGGGCTTTTCATTTTGGAAAAATTTTGTATAGTTGATGCTATTTCAGAACTTGATATAAGCCTATTCAACATTTCAACTTCTTCCTGGCTAAGTCTAGGAAGGTGGCGTGATTCCAAGTATTGGTCAATTTCCTTCATATTTTCATATTTTTTAGAATAGAGGATTTTGTAATATTTATTAAGTATTTTTTGAATTTCTTTGAAGTCTGTTGTTATTTCATCTCTGTCACTTCTGACTTATGAAATGAGAGATTTTACTCTTTTGTTTCTACTTAGGTTAGCCAAAGGTTTGTCTGTTTTATTAACCTTTTCAAAAAATCAACTTTTTAATTCATTGATCTGTTGTATAATTCTTTTATTTTCAACTTCATTTAATTCTGCTGTAATTGTGTTTTTCTTTTCTTCTACTGGGTTTGGGATTGGAATGTTCTTCCTTTTCCAGTTGCTTGAGCTGTCCCATTAAGTTTTTTATTTCCTCTCTACCCATTCTCTTGAGGAAGACTTGCAACACTATAAATTGCTTTATTAGGACTGCCTTTGCAGTATCCAAGATGTTCTGGTACTTTGTGTCTTCATTATTGTTTTGCACAAAAAAATTGGTAACTTTTTTTTAACCTCATCTATGACCTTACTATCACTTAGCATAAGATTATTTAGTTTTCATGTCTTTATTTGAGTTTGCAGATTCCTGTTGTTACTGAGTTCAACTTTTATTCCATGATGGTCTGACAAGATACAAGGAATAATTTCTATTCTTTTAAAATTGCTGAGGTTAGACTTGTGACCTAAGTTGTGATCAATTTTGGAGAATGTTCCATGCACTGATGAGAATAATGTATATTCAGTTTTGTTAGGATGAAAAGTTCTGTAGATGTCTGTTAAATCCAAATTGTTAAATGGTTAATTTTAAAACTAATTTTCTTTGCTTCATTTCTTATTTGAGGATTTATCCTACAAAGCCAAAGTGGTGTTACAATCTCTGGCTATTACAGTGCTGGAGGCAATCAATTTGCTCATGTATTTTATAGTCTCTCTTATAAATTAAGAAGACTTCTGGTTGGGTGGATAAATATTAATAATTGAAATCTCATCATGTTGATTATTTCCCTTACAAATATGAAGTGACCATCCTTATCTTTCCTTACTTTTGTTGGTTTAAAGCCTATGTTATCTGCGAATAAAATTTAAACACTTGCTTTCTTCTGATTGCCATTTGCCTGAATTATAGATGACCATCCATTCACCTTGACTCTATATTTATCCTTTAATGTAAGATGAGATTCCTGCATGCAGCAGATATCTAGCCTGAGCTTTTGTATCCAGTCAGCCAATCTGTGTCTCTGTAGAGGGCAATTTAAGCCATTCACTTTAATTGAGAGTATTGATAAGCCAGAAAGTATTTTGGGCATTGAATTTTTCAAAAGTCCAGTGAACATTTTTAATCCTTTTGCCACTATGAAAGTTGGGTTTTGATCAAAATTTTCTGAGTGAGTTTACTTTGGTGGTACAGCATTGTTCTTGTCATTGTGGAGGATGGGTCTGAGAATATCCTGGAGAGCTGGTTTAGTAATGGCAAATTTCTACAGCATGTGAACATCATTAAAGTGTTTAATTTCTCCATCATAAATGAAAATCAATTTAGCTGGATGCAGCATCTGGGTTGAAAATTTGTTTGTTTTAGAAGGTTGAAGATAGGCGACCATCCTGTTCTAGCTTGAAAGGTTTCATCAGAGAGATCTTCAGTCATTCTAATATTCTTCCCTTTGTAGGTTATGGTTTTCTTATGTGTAGCTGCTTACAGTATTTCCTTCTTCATATTTACCTTGGTGAAGTTAATTATAATATGCCTGGGAAATGGTTTACTTGTGTTGTGTCTTGCTGGGCTTCTGAAACTTTCTTCTATCTGAATTTCAGCATCTGTTGTGATGTTTGTGAAGTACTCCTCGATTATCTCTTGGAGAATCGCATCCGTACTTTTCAAAGCAATCTCATCACCTTCAGGTTCCTATAAGTCAAATATTTGTTTTTCTGGAATTATCCCAGAGCTCTCTGAAAGAACAATCCATTTTTACTCTCCACTTCTCTTCATTTTTGTGTATTTAGGAGCATTCAAAATGTTTGGGGGAGGAGACAAGATGGCGGACCGAAGCCAGCTTTCCACAGAGGTTCCCGTCCAGAGGAGAGTTAAGGGATGGAAATTTAGTAAGTGACCTGGAGGATTCGAGCTGTACCAAGAGAGAAGGTTGAAGAACGCACATCAACACCGCTGAGGCAAGCTGAGACTACAAGGATGCAAACAAAAGGTACAAAATCCATCACCAAGTGGACGGGAGTCCACCCTTCCCCATAAGACTGGCTTAAGGGCCTCACAACAAAACGGCAGAAATTAAAGGCCCTCCCACTTCACTTCACAGTAGTGACCTTCTAAAAACTGGAACTACCTCCCCTACTAGGGTGCCATGACACTCCCCTGACAGGCATAAAACCGTATAAAACTTTAAATATCTTTGCTGACAATCCAGCACTCCCCTCCACTCACATGGAGGTCTGGAGGTCTGGAGGTCTGTCCCCCAGGAGTTCGGATTCTTGGGTGATTTATCAAGGGGTGTGGACAGAGCCTGAGTTGCAACTGATCAGCGCTGACTCTGAGGCACGGGAGTGAGAAACACTCGGCTGAGGGGAAGTCATGCCACGCCGGCATTTCCCTGCAGCACTTCCCTGTCGTGGGGTGCACCAGCCCTCTTTGAGTAACAATATGGCCAGGTATAAAACTGAGTGAAACTGTAGCTTCCACGTTTGAAGCGCTGAGCTCCCAGCGCTCCCTCCCAACTCTCACTAGGAGGTCTGGGGGCCTGTCTCCCAGGAGTTCGGATTCCAGGGTGATTCCTCCAGGGGAGCAGACCGTCCCCAAGCTGCGACTGGTCAGCGCTGGCACTGAGGCACGCGAGTGAGGAGAGGGTACTTGGCTGAGAATGAGTCACATCTTGGCAGCACTTCCCTGCTGCACAGTGCAGCAGCCCTCCTTGGGCAGCATTACGGCCAGGCATAAAACTGAGTGAGCATTTCCAGCACTGAGCTCCCAGCACTCCCTCCCACTCCCACTTGGGGATATGGGGGCCTGCCCGACAGGAGTCCGGATTGTTGGGTGACCTCTTGTGGGGTGCTCTGTGCCTGAGCTGTGCTGTCTCTGGGGCACAGAAGCGAGGAGACAATGGTCGGCTAGAAGGGAACCCATCCAGAGCAGCGGTTCCCAGAGACACGGAGCAGCGGCAGTCTTCGGGCAGGGGTGTGGCCAGGCACAAAACTCTGTGAGCTACAGCTCTGGGCTCAGAGCACTCTCCTTAACCACCACTCTCAGATCTGGAGGCCTGTCCCCTAGCAGTCTAGATTTCTGGGTGATCTCTCAAGAGGTGTGGACAGAGCATAAACTGCGGCTAGTCAGTGAAGGGTCAACTGAGAGCCCACACCAGAGCAGCAGTTCCTGGAGGCGGATCAACAGACATTATTTTTTTGTTTGTTTGTTTTGTTTGTTTGTTTGTTTGTTTTAACAGCAAAACAGCTCAATTCTAGATATTCTGAAGCCACACACCCTTTCTCCCTGGGCAACCAGAGGAGGACAACTGTGAGTAAAAAATTTGCCTGACACTGCTCACAAATCTGGAGAGCTTCCAAGTCAGGGCCTACTCAGAGAGGTAATCGAATACAAACCTCCAGCACCAAAGACACTTGAACTCAGAACAGCCTGTCTTCTTCAGGCAATGTTAGAAGAAACAGAGACAGAATTCCTCAACTTTTTCCTGTTCTTTTCTGTTCTGTAAGCAACATCAATCAGGGGCGTGGCTAAGTCTGAGTGAACACCCCCCCCCCCCAACTTCATCAAGCACCCAAGAATGTCAGGCCTCAGTTCCTCCTGCGACATAGCGGCAGACTGCAGAGGCCTAGCAGATTTCCTTGTGATTCAGGCAGGTGCAAACCCCTTGAGTATCTGTTCACTACAGGCAACTGGGTCAGCCATCTGCACAGATACCAATGACTGGGCCGAATGGAGGGGCAAAGAGGGGAAGGAGACATCAACCTTCCCAGACTGATCTATTTGCTAGGTGGCTCCTCCTGACTCCACACACCACTGGAGTAAGTCATATCAGAGTAGTCACCAGACCCCTGAGATCCAGTCCCCAGAGACCTACTGAACTCTCCCACCCGAGACAGGTGCTGATTGAGACAATTTATTTGGACCTCCTGAACTGAACCAATAGACTGAGGACTTTTCAGGCGGTGCCCTGGATGTGCAGTTGTAGGAAGTTTTGATTTTTCTTTTCTAATTGGTGCCAGAAGTGGGCGGGTGGGGTGACTTAACCACTGTTTTTTCCCTGCATCTGAGACTTCAAACCACAGTAAATGTTACATTAGGGTTGAACAGAAACCAGCTGAAAACAAGACAGAACCACTGAGCCCCACCACAGCTGACAGGGCCCCAGTTTCTCAGACCACAACACTGTACAGGCCCTCAATAAAGCCCCAGGGCAAAAATCAAAGGGAGTAAAATAACCGTGGGGCAGAATCAGTGGAAAAACTCTGGTAACGTGAATAACCAGAATAGATCAACCACCCCCAAGAAAAGATACAGCAGATATAATTGAAGATCACATTTATAAACAACTGGCTGAGTTGTCAGAAATCGAATTCAGAATTTGGATTGCAGACAAGATTAATAAAATGGAATTAGGAATTCGAAAAGAAATTCAAAAGTTGTCTCAAGAATTTAACGAATTTAAAGACAAAACAACCAAAGACATAGACACACTGAAGCAAGAATTTGTAGCCCTCAAAGATATGAAAAATACAGTAGAATCCCTCAGCAACAGAATGGAGCAAGCAGAAAAAAGGATTTCTGACATTGAAGATAAAGCCTTTGAACGCTCCCAAACTCTCAAAGAGGAAGAGAAATGAAGACCAAAACCAGATCATTCTCTCAGAGAGCTCTCAGATAATTCAAAGAAGACCAACATACGAATAATTGGGATTTCGGAAAACAATAAAGTGGCCTTGATGGGCACAGAAGACCTTCTGCATGAAATCATGAAAGAAAAATTTTTAGACATGCCTAGAGATTCTGAAATGCAGATAGCAGACAGCTTCAGAACCCCAGCATGATTCAACCCCAATAAGTCATCCCCCAGGCATATCATAATTAGTTTCACTAAAGTTAATATGAAGGAGATAATTCTCACAGCAGCCAGGCAAAAGAAAACCATTATGTACAAAGGCAAGAATATTAGAATGACTGCAGATCTCTCTGCTGAAACTTTTCAAGCCAGAAGAGGGTGGTCATCGAATTTAATCTCCTATAGCACAATAACTTTCAAGCTAGGATCTTGTACCCAGGTAAACTGAGTTTCATTTACGATGGAGAATTGAAATACTTCAATGACATTTGTATGTTGAAAAAATTTGCCATAAGTAAACCAGGTCTTCAAGATATTCTCAGACCTATCCTCCAGAGTGATGAAACCAATCCTATACCACAAAAGTAAACACATTTGGAAACTTTTGATCAAACTCCAACTTCCACACTGGCGAAAAGATCAAAAATGACCACCGGACATTTGAAAACCTCGATACCCAAAACTTCACCACACTTATCAATATTCTCCATCAATGTAAATGGTTTAAACTGTCCTCTAAAGAGGCATATGTTAGCTGACTGGACACTAAAACTCAGGCCAGATATTTTGTGCATACAAGAATCACATCTTAACTTAAAAGACAGATTTAGACTCAAGGTGAAAGGATGGTCATCCATATTTCAGGCAAATGGCAATCAGAGAAAAGCAGGTGTTGCAATTTTAATTGCAGATACAAAAGGTTTTAAACCAACAAAAGTAAGGAAGAACAAGAATGGACAGTTCATATTTGTTAAGGGTAATACTCAATATGATGAGATTTCAATTATTAATATCTATGCACCAAACCAGAATGCACCTCAATTTATAAGAGAAACTCTAACTGACCTAAGCAACTTGATTTCCTCCAGCTCGATAATACTCGGACATTTCAACACTCCTTTGGCAGTGTTGCATCGATCCTCCAGAAAGAAGCTGAGCAAAGAAATTTTAGCTTTAAACTGAAAAATCCAATATTTAGATTTAGCAGACATCTACATACATTTCATCCGAACAAAACTGAATACACATACTTCTCATCAGCCCACAGAACTTACTACAAAATCAACCACATATTAGGTCAAGGGTTTAAACTTAGTAAATTTAAAGAAATAGAAATTATTTTTTGCATCTTCTCGAACCACCATGGAATAAAACTTGAGTTGAGTAACAACAGGAATCTGCATACTCATACAAAAACATGGAACTTCAATAACCTTATGCTGAATGATAGCTGCATAAGAGACAAGATTAAAAAATAAATTGTCAATTTTTAGGAACAAAACAACAATGAAGACACAAACCATCAGAACCTTTGGGACATCAGAAAGTCAGTGCTAAGAGGGAAATTTATAGCACTGTAAGCCATCCTCAAGAGAACAGAAAGAGAGGAAGTTAACAACTTAATGGGACATCTCAAGTAACTGGAAAAGGAAGAACTTTCCAACCCCAAACCCAGTAGAAGAAAAGAAATAACCAAAATTAGAGCAGAATTAAATGAAATTGAAAGCAAAAGAATAATACAACAGATCAATAAATCAAAATGCTGGGTTTTTTAAAAGGTCAATAAAATAGATAAACTTTTAGCCAACCTAATCAGAAAAAAGAGTAAAATCTCT
>CAUYPK010013014.1:0-13981 GCA_963574355.1 Loris lydekkerianus
CCTTCTGGAAGGATGTTTGGAGAATACGTAGAGATCTAAAAATAGACCTGCCATTTGATCCTATAATTCCTTTACTAGGTTTATACCCAGAAGACCAAAAGTCACAATATAACAAAGACATCTGTACCAGAATGTTTATTGCAGCCCAATTCATAATTGCTAAGTCATGGACGAAGCCCAAGTGCCCATCGACCCACGAATGGATTAGCAAATTGTGGTACATGTATACCATGGAATACTATGCCGCCTTAAAGAAAGATGGAGACTTTGCCTCTTTCATGTTTACATGGATGGAGCTGGAACATATTCTTCTTAGCAAAGTATTTCAGGAATGGAAGAAAAACTATCCAATGTACTCAGCCCTACTATGAAGCTAAATTATAGCTTTCACATGAAGGCTATAACCCAACTATAGCACAAGAGTATGGGGAAAGGGCCAAGGAAGGGGGGGGGGGGTTTGGTCGAGGGAGGGTAATGGGTGGGGCCATATCTATGATTCATCTTAGAATGGGTACAGGTGATTGCACTAATGTACACAGCTATGATTTAACAATTAAAAAAAAAAAAGAAAGAAATAGACAAGGGAAAGAGCCCTAGAGCTGTCTAGGAAAGAGAACATTCTAGATGTAGAAAGAGCAAATGCAAAGTTCCTTAGAAGGAGTGTGACAGGTTGTCTGAAGAACAAAGAGGCCAGCACGGCTGAGGCAGAGTTAGAGGGGAGAAGAGGAGGAGGCGAGTGAAGGGGTTATGGGAGCCACGTTGTTCAGTGTCTTGAAGAACTGTATCCTGAGAAGCCATGAAAGGTTCTGAGCAGAGGAGTGACAGGGTACGACTTGTATTTCAGAGGAAATACTTCTGGCTTCAGAGATTAGACTAAAGCACGTGTATGGAGCACATGGATAGGAGTTAAGAGGCTATTGTGATAACCCTGCTGGAAATGGTGGTGGCTTGCATCAGAATGGTAGCAGAGGAATTACTGAGAGTGGTTAGGTCTTGATATGTTTTGCAGATGGACCCCACTCATTTTTCCAATGGGTTGGATGTGGAATGTGAAGGAAGAAGCAAAACTAAACATAATTCCAGGATTTCTTTTTGTCGAATTACCTTAAGGGTAGAGTCGCCATTTAAATGGATCTTTGAATATTTACATACTGGTAACTCACCTTCAATGAGATTAATAACTTTCTAAGTATTATTTTAGTTGAAACTTTGACAAATAACAATTTTCAGCATATAGCACAGAATTTCACACATATAGGCACCCCAACATTTCCCTCATAAATGCAATAATGAAATGTAGGTAAGTAATAGAATAAAGTATCTCAGCATGCTGTAAGCCTGTCTCTCAAAGGACAATCTCTGAGAGGATGGTTACAAAAGAACCTTTAGATGATTAGATAAGTTACAACATTAATTCAACTCAGAAAAGCTACTCATTGGTTCTCTTGGTGAAAGAGAAGAGGAATAACAGACTTCTTATTAAAAAGAAAATTCAGAGATTACACAAGGGGAAGAAGAAGGCTGCCAATGAAACCAGGTCCTTCAAAAGAATGGCTGAACTGCCTCACCATTGAAATGAACTGAGCAGCCACAGAACAGAGCAGAAAAAACACAGGCAATTCAAAACTTTTTTGCTGAATCTGAATAGTAAAACACAATAGAGAACTGAGTGTAATTTTCAGAAAAAGTGTATGTTCAATTAACAGCCTAAATATACTTATAAAGGCAATTCAAATTTTCTCACAACAGTTTTACCAAATCTAGTGCCATTTGTTTAAGAAAAAAACTGTGTAAACCGATACATATATGCCTACACACTTCTATATTTAATACTACCTATACATAGTGTACATAAATGCACGCACATCACACACGTCCATGCAACTTCCTTTTATACACTCACTCAGAAAAAAATCCACGTTTCTGAAAATGTGGCAAATGCATCTTTCAAGCAAAGTCACTTTCTCCAGATTTAGGCTTCCCATTTCCTACCTATCATTCAAGGCTCCAGGAAGCCTTCTTAGATTTCTCAGTGATTCCACAGTGATTCTTCCCTGAACGTACTCCATTTCTTACAATTACACTCACAAGACTCACAATCACAGCTGCCCCAGGGAATCCCTTATGTTGCAATACTATACTTTTAACTTGCTTTTATTGTTTTGTCCTTTTGGTGGTGTTTAACTGTGCTACTAAAATGAACCGTGAGCTTCTTGCGGGCAGCGTACATACAGCTTACCATTTGGTAGCTAACATACAGTGACACAGGGGCATCATAATGCTTTAGTGAATAAATAAATTGACTCAACTATAATTGATAAAATGATTCATTTACTTCCTTTGAATTATTAAAATGATCTACTGAAATGCAAGCTTAATAAAAATAAGCACTAAAATTAAAGTGTGTCTTTGGACTGTATGTGGAAATGACCGAACCAATTAAGAAATCTGGGGGACAAAAGTTATGAAGACAAAGCAGGAGACTGTTTAGACTCTTTCTACCTTTTCTTGTGTCCATGCTGCTTACATCTCAAACATACATAACTTTATATAACCACCATGAAAAGGAATTCATGTCGTGTTACTCTGTACAGGGATCTACACGATTCTATGGAGAGGTTCTAGTCATGGCCTTTATTTGTATCCCCTAAGAAAATCTCCTGATCCAGGGCCTTCTCCTTGCAATATTAAAACCCACTTCAATATTTCATGAATTCATAAGCCAAAAAGTCTAATCGACAGGGAACTACAAGGCCAAGTATGGCAGTGTCTCTCTCCACTCCATTGTTACGAGGTTCCATTAGACATGACAGATTTTCAGAAACTTATGTATTTAAATGTATTTTGCCAATATCATAATTATCCTTTTAATTTTAAAATCTTTTGCTACATATTGTCAAGAATATTGACGTTTAATAATGCATTTCGTAAATTGTAGTAAACTTGTAGAGCTACAGGAATCTTTCTGAAGAACAATGGAGACACCTGAATATTCCAAAATCTTAACAACAGAACGTAGGCATCTTAAATGACATGAGAGAATAGACACGAAAGGATCCTATAAAACTTTATGAAAAGGCAAGATCAGATGACACAATCCAAAGACTAACCAATGCAAGCTTTATATTTTATTTATGTGCATTTACGGTAAGTAAACATAAAAAAATGTTTTAAATACCTCATTCCAAGGAACATCCCCTAAGAGAGAGCCATTATTTACTTGCCTGATGTATATATGGTACATTTATCCCACGCCATTGCCCTTCCCCGATAGTACCATTTAGTACAAACAGAGAAATAATTTGTTTAGCTGTATAATCAGGAGAGGCTGCACACAATAAAAGAAAGCATTCTGGTTTTTAAATGAATAAAAATTGATTGTGTCCCTATAAAAACCAAATTGGCAGAGTGTTAACTGCATTTCACATAAACATCTGTAGCAGACTGCGCCTCTCCGCTGTGCTGTAATGCAATATAGGACACTCAGGAATAAATGCATCCTCCAGATGAGTTCAGAGAGATTTTCTAAAAGCGCCTGATGAGATTGTAAAAATCGGATTAGTCAGAACTGCTAATGACACTTAAAACAAAGGGAAATCTTTAAACAAAATTATTTTGCACTTCTTCTCTCTTGATAAATTATATGCAAATTAGTGTTGATTGAAAAATGTTTGCCTTGAAGGTAAATTCACACTAATAAAGGAAAGGTCATTGTGCCTCAAACATAGTATCTCTCATTAGGGGGACATTAAAATGAATCATGTTATTTCCTTTTTGTAAACTACTTCAATAAACAGTATGATGATGTTAGAGGCATTTATATTTTATCTTTACTGCATTCCTGGGTATTATAATTATGATATGCATGCTTTTATATTATTCCAGTTCCAAGTACGAATGTCTGCTTGTGTATCTATACCCAATTTTGTGTGTATATATGAATAGTGTATGTATATAAACTATATACATATATGAAATAGAGATGTTCGGTATATTTAGAAGACTGAAATAAATTAAACAATTCCAGTTTACCAAAAGCCCAACATATTTTATTCACAAGTTAGAAAAATAGAGATAAAATTATGAAATATACATTTCACATATTACACAAGGTTAAAAAAGTAGAAATTGAATGACTATTGATTATCAGTACCAGATGATCTGAAGAAACTCTACACTGTATTCTGAAAAAGGACAAGCAGTTGGAAAAACGTAATGTTTGATTAAAAAAACAAAAATGGGGGGGGAATGTAACACTGAATTTGAGAAGCAAGGAATTAAAGAATGATTACATAGTATTTGGAGACATCAAAATTTATCAATACTTTTTACACATAAAAAATATTTAGATTAGGAACCTACCAAGAAATCTATTCTGAACCAATCATACATGTAGAGCTCTAGAAATGCTTCTGATACTGTAAGAGTATTATGAAGTGACCTCCTGAATGCCCATGGACTTGTGAGTCCAAGACAAATTCCTTACCCTCTTGCTGATCTTCACCAAAAAACAATAAACAGAAATAAAACCAAATTGTCTTTAATTTATATTTTCTTTCCCAAGAATAACAAACGTTTCATTTTTGGTTTTTTGTAATTATTCTGGTGTTCTAAGAATGTCCTTTAGAAGACAATAAAACAAATACATCAAATACAGAATTATAACCAACTAACTTGATCACAATCGAATGGTCTTTGGTGAATTAAATTAATTAATATATACAACTTATGATATATTTATAAACAATAATTACATAAAGAATGGCATAAGTAAATTCAAACATTTGCTGCTCTACACATGACATTGTGAGGGACACTGAAGAATGTCATAGATATAGGTCACAATTCTTGTCCCCAAGGATCATCATATCTTATGGAAGAATTACAGACACTGAAAGTATCTAATAAAATCAAAATGATTAGTGCAGGCAGGAAGGGCCTTCAGGCTGACCAATGCAGAAGGAATGATGGGTGATGGTGTCCTACAGGACGCAAGAGTTACAGTGGTGCCTGGGATGTAGAGAGTGTGCTTAGGTGGAGAGAAAGAAGGGGGTACCCAAGTGGAGGGCCCAAGCAAACTGGAGTAACCATGCACATACAGGAACCTCTCTGACTGGTGTAGTCACGGGGACAGCCCTGGGTAGAGAGCGTCAGCAATTAGATCTCTGGCTATAGCTTGGATGGCCAAGTGGCAAAACTTAGAAGGGCCAACTCTTTGTACTGAGGTTTGGAGAATTTCCTCATGGATCTGACAGACAGTAGCAGTTCACAGACCTACTATCTGGGAGAATCAAACTCATCGCCTGGCATCTGGCAATCAATCAAAGTCAAATAGCCAGGCTACGCTGGAACTTGGACAGCCAGGTTACAATCAGGTTTCAAGGACAGGCAAGGACCCAAAGATGAGGTGAGAGATTTTGATATACGGATCTGCATGATTCCATAAAGCCAAGTTTGAGAAAGGCTAACACCTTTGTCCACAGTCACAGTATGAGATGGCACCAAAGCTGGGACCAGAACCCAGGATGCTTGACTCCCATCCATACCTCTCGTCCAGCACCACCTGTCAAGTTCTCTGCTCCACTGCAATTTGCTGTTTGACCCTTCGAGTTTTTATGGTTGCCAGTGAGTGGGCAGAATTGTGACCAGGTAGTTATTTTGCTCAGTGTAAGCTGGAGGTGAGGGGTATGATAGAAACTTGGGAATGGTTGCTCTAAGTCAAGGTTTGAAAGTGTATTTGCGAGGATGTTTTCAAACAAGCAGATATCCCCACAAACACACTGAGTGCTAGTGAATGTCTGACCATCATTCTGGGACCTGTACATGAGGGCAGACTCATCTTTTCCAATTAATGCATTCAATAAACACCCACTGGGTTCCTCCATAATTTCTATAATTCACAGAATTACTTGATTTTCATTCACTGTAGTGTTAGCAGTAGGGAAGTAGAGCTGCAAAGTTTAATAGGGTAGATACATTCTTCTCCTAATAATATTAACTCGGTAGTGACAACATCTGCTCATTCATTCATTCCACAAATACTCACTAAGCTCCTACAGGTAGGAAAGGAAGTGCAGTGAGTAGTGTTGTGCCAGGGGTAGGCATCTTCTCAGCTCCCCCAACTAGCTGTGTGACTCAGCTCTGATGCTGAACACACATCTCACAGGGTAATTATAAGCAATAAATCTACTCAAACGTGTAAAATGCCTACCCCATGGCCTGGCATGTATTAAGTACTCAGTAAGTGTTAGTTATTATGATTCTTATTTTTAGAGACTAGCTAAGCCATGGCAGAGCTGGCTTCCAGAGGTACAGATACTTGTGTGAGACTTTGAAGTGCTAATCGGCACTTTCTATTAAGTAGAAATAAAAGGTCATTTGAGGCAAATGAAAATAGCCTGTGAAAATACTGAAGGTGTGAGACCACCCGATAGCGACTACTCATTCTGGCCACGGTCAGAAGATCTAGATGTAGAAGGCAAATCACAAAGGGCCGTGTGCGCTGAGCTAATGGGTCTAAGTTACCTTTAAACCTAGAGACGGCCATTGGCAGATTTGGTGATGAGAATATGACATGATCACTTGCGTGTTTCAGAAGATCTTTCTGGCAGCAGTGATAGCAAAATCACTTAGAATCTCTCTGAACTGCACAGGCAGGTCTGGTGAAAATGAAGATGGGACATGTTCAGGAAGATTTATGAGAACATCTTTACATGACTTGACAGCTAACTAGACCCGAGAAACGGGTGAGAGGGTACAGGATACCAGAGTTCTAAGACACGGGCAGCTGTGTCAAGGATGGGCCATTTTCTGAGACAGGGAAGACTAAACATGTAAGATGCGGGGATGGGGGGGATGAGCTGAGGTTCAGACCCGCTGGGATGGAACACGCAGAGTATGCAGGAGAGGGTGTGCAGTCAGTACCTGGACACGAACATAGAGCACATACAACACGTTCCTACTGATACTAGCAAGGACACAAAGATTTGAATTATGGGTTTTAAAACCATGGCTAACAGCACGAAAACACGATAAAGTTGCCCAAGAACAATATGTAGAAAATCAAGGGAAAGGGATGTGTAAATGACAGAGAAGGAGACGAGGCGGGGAGAGAAAGAAACTAAAAACAAAGTCAGTGTGGTGAAAGCTCCTATCACGGTTCCTAAGGGAGGAGAGAGAGAAGCGGATGGTGAGGAAGAAGCCAGCTGAATCTTGTATGTGGATCATTTTATAAAGCAAATTGTATTGATTATGAAAGTTCTTTTTGGCACTCACTGAAACCATTTGTAAGTCCAAAAAGCAGACCCAAATATACATATATAAACTATGGGAAAGAAACCAAAGACATCTCAAGATCTGGGCCCTGGATGACTTGAGGAATTGTGACAGTCATCAACAGGAGCTTTTGGAAGGAGTGGACCTTGTATACAGTACATACAACAGAGAGAAAGACGAAGATAAAGACACACCCCTAATCTGCTTGTGAGTCTCTTACACAGAGAAGACAGCTAAGACCTCCCCAGTGAGGCTAATTTCTGTCACCCAAAGAAACAGGATTGGAACACCAAGGGACGCAAGTCTAATGCTGGAATAGCTCCCTCTATGGTTTCCTTTCAAGCAGCACAGTATACACGACAAAGTAAGAAGGAATAGTGGTTTATAAATGAGATATCCCTGGATTAAAAACCCAGCTCTTTTACCTGCTAACTGTAACTATGGACAAATTAGTGAATTTTTCCCATCCCAGTTTAAAAATATTTAAGTAAGTATAACAATATAGCTACCACGGGTTCAGTATTTTTGTTCCTTTAAAATTCCTATCTTGAAACCTTAATCCCCAAAGTGATGGTATTTGGAGGTGGTTAGATTAGGTCCTGGGGAAGGTCTCTCATTATGAAATTAGTGCCCTTTAAAAAAGAGGAAGAGACTTGAGACCCCTCTCTCTCTAGGAGCACACACCCAGGAAAGGCCCTGCGGGTCCACAGTGAGGACCCACAGGCCAGGAAGCAGTCCCGCACCAGGCACCAGTCTGCCTGCACCTTGACCTTGGACTTCCCAGCTTCCAGAACTATAAGGAATAAGTTTTTGTTGTTTAAGCCACCCTGTTCCTGGCATTTGGTTATAACAGCTGGAGAACACTAAGACAATTACTCAGTTATAAATTGTTGTGAATGAGAATCAATTTAGATAAAGTTTAATAGTTAATAATGATTTAGTTCCTGTACAAGTGAGGCAATGTGCTAAGCTCTTTGTAACACCACTCTTAATTCTTCCAATAGCTCTCTGAGGGAACAGAGTGAACCATTAATCCATGCGTCACATGAGAAATGGATCGTTTCTTTGGAAAATATTTGAATCCAGGAGCAACTAAACGGCTTCCTAGAAAACAAGATTCCTAGATAACAGAACCCTGTTTCCTGTTTGCACGTAGCATGATAATATACACACATGAGACCTCCTCCAAGGTTAGAAAGTGATTAGAAAGTGATTGTATCTCTGACTGTAACTGAAAAGTCCATAAATGTAGGCAATTCCTGGCTTTGCCTCATTACCTCAGGGTGACTCTAATACAACATGGGACAATTTACAGATAGTTGCATTGATTATGAAGTTCAACCTTTTTCTGGCATTTATCCGAACTTCTGAATTGGCAGATGTTCAATGGAAGTTTTACTGAGCACTAACTTAAATATTATTGTAGGTTTTGTCCTAGGGGTTTCGTGGGTAATTCAGTTTATCATTATAATACCACTCTTGTTGATGTTACACCATGATGATTTTAAAATTAACAAACTTAGATATTTGAAGTTACTTGGCCAAAATCACAGAGTTAATACACAGAGTGGGGACGTGTGTCCTTCATTTATCAGATCCTGGCCACTACTGACATAGTGGTCTTTATTCTCTGGAGTAGTGTGCTTTATTTCTATTACAATTTCCTTTTGGTTTTCCCATGATTTACACTCACGACCAAATGAGAGCCAGTAGAGGGTACTCTATTCTATACTCCAACTAATGAAAACTCATACACCTCACAGCAAGCATCATCAACCAATCAGCTCTCTACAAGACCATTCCAGATGGGCTACTCATGGGAGTTGCCACAGAGAAAGAGAAGAATGAACGTCATACTAGATGTGAAAACATGAGTTTAAAAAAGTGGTTCAGGAGGGAGAGATAAAGATGAGTAACTCCCTGGATGTCACGTGTTCTAGGCTGATTGATCTATGCCGCCAACTGGAAACATCTACAACGAGGGACAAGTCAGGATTTCAGAGATTTGAAGAAAATGAAGCAACTTTAATGTATAACCTACATCTGCAAGAGGATGATGCTATCCTGATTGCACACAGCCCTAAATAGGAATGATTTATAATTAGCACTCTCATTTCCAAGAATATTCCTCCCCGCGCCCACCCTCCAAATGATACCCACAGCATACCTTTAGTGTCTGCTCTGATATAACACGGAACAATTATTACTGAAACCCTAGCTGGGCCCACCCTTTAACCCTCCAAGTCCTGAGATCCCTTGGTTAAAATATTTAACAACTAATATAAATTTTGCCCTCACATAAAACAGAATTTTTAAGATTAGGAAAGTTAAAGTTTAAGTGAGGAAGTAGATAGCTTTTTAAAGTTTCTATAAATACTATCGAACTTAATGATTATTTTTCCCTAGGAAGGTGAGACACACAATAATCTGAGTCCAAAGCCCTCTGCAACCTCGATTCCTGCATATGTTAGTGGAATGTTTGCCAGAAGCATCTACTGACTGAATGAACACTTCGTTTGCTCCAGGAATTTGTTCCCACAGAGAAATGTAAAGAGTAATTGTACATATTCTGTCCAACTTACCCTCAGATGACTTCTATCAGATTGATTCACTGAAACGTATGTGATCAGTGTAAGAAAAATGCATTCTTTCCAAAACCTGGAAACAAGATCCAATACTCCTTTCTAACAAAGCACAAGCAGGTGGACCAGCAGGCTCCATCAGACGGGGAAGAGCTGGATTTCTAGGATTGTTCTAAATATGGGTGTGTCTGGGATTTGTTATTCTAAGGAAAGACAAGTGAGGATACGCATTCAGAAAGGTGGGCACCCACAGGAAAGACTCATTCTGGAAGCAAAATCAGAAATTCAGTACCATTGCCAAGAATAGAACCCAAGACCACAGATTAAACGCAGGCAGAGACAATAACCTAGAAAGGTTTCTAGTGGATAGATTTTGGTACTGAGGATTTAGTGAACTAAGATTAAGACGTGACAACAGGATGTGCTGCTGTCTGGGGCTGATATCAGGTGGGAACCATTTGGTACCAAGGCGAGAGGAGAGCTGACTTGGGGCCAAGCCAGGGAACAGCTCCACGTGCTTCTTGCTCACTGCAGGCAGATGACCACCCCAAACCTGCACGGGGAAGCTGGAAATTTATACCTCAGCTTATAACCTTAGAAAGGGACTATACCCCTCACCATTGAAGTTGGATTTGAATTGTCTACATCACCAGCCAAATTTCACTTTGTGGGAGGTAGTGATATTAAAACTATCTTTAGAAAAATATTCCTCAAGATAGCCATTACCAACCTATTTGTGGAAAATATGTAGTTTTAAGTACAATTTTTAAATGTAATTTTTTCCCAACAGTTAGAGATGTTAATTCAAACCATGTGTGAAATTGGAAAGAAATAGAACTCAAAGCAGACCCTATCAAAAAATTATGAGTTTTCACGAGATAATTAATCCAATGTTTCCACATTGCCACTAGAATACCTTTAGTTTCGTTTTGTTTTGCTTTGCTTTACTCTGTGTGTGTGTGTGTGTGTGTGTGTGTGTGTGTGTGTGTGTGTGTGGAGGGGTTTTGAATCTGCTTCTAGAGACTGGCTGAAGTCAGCAGTTAAAAACCTACTTTCATCATACATCGCATTCTTGTTAAAACCCCCATTCCAGATTACCTCTTTTACTGCTGTTACTATACTGAATAATTTGGGCTAGACAAAGAGATTGGATTTTATACATTCACAAGTGATTTAAGAGAAGCTGAAATTGGTAGCTGAAATGGAGACTTTATAGGACAGATAATTTAAGACTATCCAGTGAAATTATTTTGAAGAAAAACCATCAATTAAGTAAAATACAAAAGTAGAATTAACCCTTAATACATATAATACATGCTAAAGACAACATAACACAGTAGAACCTCCATAGTTGACCACCTCCATTCACTGAGCACCTCCTGAAGTTGACCTACTTTTCATCGACCAGACATGCGCCACATGTATGCATAGGTAGAGTAGGCCCTATATTGACCACCTGTGTATACTGACCAGTTTATTTCTATCCCTTTGGTGGTTACCTTACAGAGGTTCTACTATATTTTGTCTGGCTTGACAGCCGTGACTGTAAGAATATTAGCATTAAGAAATTATTTTTAAAAATAATGATAATAATATTAATTTAGGCTCTTATTTTCTAGATGTCTATTTCACATTCATACTTTTGTTGTCATCAGAAATCGTTCTAAACTTTCATGAATTAGCAAATGCATACGTGCAATAGGCCTTCACCTTGCATCAAAACTTCCCTCTATTCTTCTTTCATTTATTTCCTCTCTAGAACTATTGACCAGGAGAATACAATGGACTGAAACACGTAAGCCTGAACGGCACTAGTTTTAGATGTAAGAAACTGGCAAACATATTTTTAAAAAATGCATTTGTATTTATATCTGAAAATTCTCCAGAACAATGTAAGAAATTTGAATAAATACTTTGAAATATTATTTATTAAACACTCACATGCCCTTAATTTTAAATGAGTTTTAAAATATCCCAACATCCACTACCTCAAGAAAATCCCCTTTCGAGGCACATAATACAACTCTGCTCTGTGTTTCCTACTGTATTGCAACATGTCGGTGAGAAGACAGATGAACTGCAAGTCTTCACATTAAGCATAAACATTTAAAAGCAACCTTTTGAATTATGAGAACAGCTGCTACTTTCAAGACTGACGGTTATTTCTGACTGCACTTGTGCGTCTTAGATCTGGCTAACGCCTCTGTTGAGCATTACTGTTAGCCTTACTGTTTATTTGCCTGAGATGATGAGAAATTGAAAGCAATGAAAATATTTCACATACTTCTCTGGGTCTTTATAAAATGTTCTTGTTCACGCTATTGCTGGCTTATCTTAAAGAAGCAGCATAGTTATCTTGAAATCTCTTGTCAGTCAGTAGGCACTGAGTATCCATTACATGTCCAGAAAAACTAGCTCCCTAGTTCCTATGTTGCTCTGAGGTTAGTAGAACTATCATTCTCTCTAAACTCATTATTGATAATTCTGTTTTATTACATATGTTACACAAAGTGGTATAACCGATAGCTCAAATTCTGTGTATCCCCATCAAAAAGACAGTAACCAGCTTTATATTTCACTACCTATTATCATTCCTAATCTATTTTTTAAAAGTCTTAAAGATAGGCAACTGCAAAGTCTGCAAAAGGACAGAACTACCTCTTCAAAATATCTTTCTGGGAATTTCATGCTATTTCATCTTTCACTAGTGCTACTTCTGAATCACTGACATCACCGCACAGTAGGACGGCATTGCTCTCCACTATCCCCAGCTGAATGTACTTTTAGACTTTTCAGGCTACTCTGTTTTGTACCATTCACATTTATAGCACAAGTTCTATCTAATTGAATTAAATTGGTAATTCACTGCCATTGAATGCTAGTAAAGGCTAACTTTGGAAATAGGTGTATTAGAGGTTCAGTTCCAGGCCACTGCAAGAAAGTGAGTCACACCAATTGTTTGGTTTCTTGATGCATATAAAAGCCATGTTTACACAGTACTGTAGTCTCCTAAGACTACTAAAAAATCTATATACCTTAACTTAAAATACTTTATTGCTAAAAGAATGCTATAGATCATTGGAGCCTTCAGCATGTGGTAATTTTTTTGCTGGTGAAGAGTCTTGCCTTGGTGCTGATGGCTGCTGACTCATCAGAGTGAGGGATGCTGAAGTGGCTGAAGCAATTTCTTAAAACAAGATGACAAGGAAGTTTGCTGCATTGATTGACTATTCCTTTCATGAAAGTTTTTTTCTGTAGCAGGTGATAAGCATTTTACTCACAGTAGAACTTCCTTCAAAATTGAAGTCAATCCTCTTGAACTGTTCTGCTTTATCAACTAAGTATATGTAAGATGCTAAATCTATTGTTTCCATCTCAACAATGTTCACATCTTCACTGTCAGTAGATGCCATTTCAAGAGACCACTCTCTTTGCTCGTCCATAATAAGCAACGCCGTATCTGTTCAAGTTTGTGTGAGATTGCAGCAATTCAGTAGCAGCTTGAGGCTTCACTGCTAATTCTGGGTCTCTTGCTATTCCCAGAACATCTGCTGTTGCTTCTTCCACTGAAGTGTCTAACCCCTCAATGTCATCAAGGAGCGAGGACTGGAAGCAACGTCTTCCAAACTCCTGTTCATTTGATATTTGACCACCTCCCATGAATCACAAATATTCTTAATGCCATCTAGAATGGTGAATCCTTTCCAGAAGATTTTTAACTTACTTTGCCCAGATGCATCAGAGGAATCACTATTTATTGCAGTGATAGTCTTACAAAAGGTATTCCTTAAATATTAAGATTTGAAAGTTGAAGGGGAGAGCAGACAGAGAGGGGAGGAGGGAGGGGGTGAGAGAAAGGAAAAGAAGAAAAAATAAAGAAAAGAAAATAGTGGCTAATTCTCACATAAATTGGATCTAATTTTGGCTAAAGTACATTACTTGAATGTTAATTTTTATTTATTTATTTATTTATTTTTTATTATAGATAAAAATATGCACCATAGATGTGGCCCAACCCATCACCCTCCCTCCACCCAAACCTTCCCCCTCCCTTCCCCTTCCTTGGTCCTTTCCTCATAGTCTTGTGGTATAGTTGGGTTATAGCCTTCATGTAAAAGCTATAG
>CAUYPK010013015.1:0-20235 GCA_963574355.1 Loris lydekkerianus
TCGTGAAGTCTTTCCCCAGGCCAATATCTTCCAGTGTTTTTCCTATGCTGTCTTTGAGGATTTTTATTGTTTCATGCCTTAAATTTAAGGCCTTTATACATCTTGAATCAATTTTTGTGAGTGGGGACAGGTGTGGGTCCAGTTTCAGTCTTTTACATGTGGATATCCTGTTCTCCAAACGCCATAGGGAGTCATTGAATAGGGAGTCATTCCCCCAAGGTATGTTCTTGTTTGGTTTATTGAAGATTAGGTGGTTGTAGGATGTTAGTTTCATTTCCTGGTTTTCTATTAGATTCCAAGTGTCTATGTTTCTATTTTTGTGCCAGTACCATGCTGTCTTGACCACTATGGCTTAAATCTGGTATGGTGATGCCCCCAGCTTTATTTTTATTACTAAGAACTGCCTTAGATATACAGGGTTTTTTCTGGTTCCATACAAAATACAGAATCATTTTTTCCAAATCTTAAAAGTACGATGTTGGTATTTTAAAAGGAATGGCATTGAATATGTAGATTGCTTTGGGAAGTATAGACATTTTAACAATGTTGATTCTTCCCAGCCATGAGCATGGTATGTTCTTTCATTTGTTAATATCCTCTGCTATTTCCTTTCTTAGGGTTTCATAATTTTCTTTATAGAGGTCCTTCACCTCCTTCATTAGGTATATTCCCAGGTATTTCATTTTCTTTGAAACTATGGTGAAGGGAGTTGTGTCCTTAATTAGCTTCTCATCTTGACTGTTATTGGCGTATACAAAGGCCACTGACTTGTGGACATTGATTTTATATCCTGAAACATTACTGTATCTTTTGATGACTTCTAGGAGTCTTGTGGTTGAGTCTTTGGGGTTCTCTTAAGTATAAGATCAGTAAAGAGGGAGAGTTTGACCTCCTCTGCTCCCATTTGGATGCAAAATTAAAAATATTATTTTAGACAAACTACTAGTGAAGTCACTTATCTCCAGTGTGAAACTGAAAAGACTATTTTCTTGATAGCTGCCATTGGGCAAACAATGAATAAATTATTACTGCAGCGTTTCTAGTTTCTCCAGATATTAACTAATATAGAAGGACACATTTTCCTTGGCATTGTTTTATTTCAAGTCTCATCCTAGACCAATAAGAATCATACAGAAGTAATTGAAATTTACTCACTGACCATTTCAGCTCTCAGTAACCTGTTCAGTATGTTCAACACTTGTATTCCAAATTTATTTATCAAACACTTCTTAGGAAGTTAAATACATGTGTAATGAAAGATTTATAAATTTGTTGTTTAGAGTTTGAAACTTTCTGTGTAAATTATAAATTGTTTTGAAAGCTTAACTTAAGCCTCTTTAAACTATAATATATCTTTAAAAGTATATATTTATAGTAAAATTAAAATAGTAGAATCACTTTTGCAAGTATTATTAAAACCAAAAGATAGTGCTACTGAATACAATATTGATGTCAGGTTTATCTTGAATACTAATATGCGTAAGGACAGTGTATGTGTACATAGAGGAAGATGAGGAAAACTTGACCAAGATTCTAATCTAAACTGGTTGCTATGGCTCACGCCTATAATCCCAGAATTCTGGGAGGCAGAGACAGGTGAATTACCTCAGCTCAGGATTTTGAGAACAGCCTGAGCAAGAGCAGGACCCTGTCTCTACTAAAACTAGAGTCTGAGCTATAGTCTGAGACTATATATATATATATAGAGAGAGAGAGACTATATATATAGTCAGCCTATAGTCTGAGCTACTCAGGAGGCAAGAGGATCTCTTGAGCCCAAGAGTTTGAGGTTGCTATAAGCTATGACACCAGGGCACTCAACCCTAGGGCAACTAAATAAAACTATCTCAAAAAAAAAAAAAAAAGGAGAAAGAAAGAAAGAAAGAAAGAAAGAAAGAAAGAAAGAAAGAAAGAAAGAAAGAAAGAAAGAAAGAAAGAAAGAAATTGATTCTAATCTAGATAATACTTTTGGGTTCTTTTGAAAGGAATGGGAGAAAATAAACTTCTGGAGTTAGAAGCCACTGGACATAATGATTCCTCCATTTCTTAAGCTATAATCTCAAATATAAAAGGGCAATAATTATACCTACTCCAAAGAATGATAGAGAGGATGGAGCTAGCCAAGATAAGACAGCACCTGGCACAGAAACATTCTCAGGAATTATTATTTCCCTTCCCTTTGCTCTTACTATGCTGCCTACTATTTCAAATACACATCTTTTCCTTACTATTATTACAACCAAAGTACTACCTATTACTCCTGGATGGGCTTCATTGGGGCTTTTAAACTTTTTTTTTTTTTTTAAGACTTTTTTTTTTTTTTGCAATTTTTGGCTGGAGCTGAGTTTGAACCCGCCACCTCCGGCATATGGGCCCGGCATCCTACTACCCCTTTGAGCTATAGGCGCCACCCCATTGGGGCTTTTAAATGGAAAGAAGAGAAGGAAATAAAGCAATCATACAAGAAGAAAAGGATTTAAGAAAAGAGCCTTAAGAGATGACTAAGCAAAAACCATATTACAACATAAAAATAAAGGAATTGGGCAAAGGAAGGAAGGAGTGGGAAACAGCATTAGATTGTTCATGATACAATTAATTGATCTGTAATCACTGCAAGGCAGGAAAGGCTGGTAGTGTCTGCCACAGGCCATTAATACTACAGGATCTAACCAGAAATGTGTATAGCCCAATGAGTGCTACTATTGTAATTTCTGAAATTGCTATTATTGCTATTATTATCAATTGGTATATTATTCATCTGTACATCTGTCCATCTTATCTATCCCAAGCTGAAAGCTTTTTTAGTATAATTATAAAATAACTAATGTATTGATATACATATAGAAAATGGTTCAATTGACAGGTGTTAGGCAAATAAGTGTAAAAGTTATTTAAGGTTAATATAGCACCAGATCCTATATGATAATCAGACAAAAGTCAAATAAAACAAAAGGCCTCGTACTGTCACCTCAAAGGTAATAGGGAGACACATAGAAAAAAGTAATCTCCATGGTAATCAGAGCTTAAAAGATCAATGCTTACTTCTAAACAAATAGGTTATCAATTTCTATTAGTACCCTACCACTGTAGCATCTGGAGGCCTTCAGGAATAATGAGAATTTATGTCAGTAATGCAGTATGTGACCCTAAAACAGTTGTTAATCAGATTTTTTTAAAAGCTACTTAAAACAACCTTTTGGGGACAAGACACAATTATAAGAGGGACTTTACCTAACAAATGCAATCAGTGTAACCTGGTTTCTTGTACCCTCAATGAATTCCTAACAACAAAAAAGTTAAAAAACAAAAAGCTACTTGAAACAGTAAAATGTGGAATTCTTTAATATTCTCTGCTTTGGAGTACCATCCGATTCATTTATAACTTTGTTATCAGAAATAAACTTAACCCTTTAATTTAGGATTTGTTTCCACTGTGCCCATCAGTGCTATTCTTGGCACTTCTACATTAAGGGTTGAAAACTAGAAAGGATTGTATGTAATTTAGATTGAGGTAGAGATAAGCTTTCAGTGGCTGGTATAAGAAGTAAGGCTTTGCGTGTATAAATGGGTCTTCACTCACATCTGTTTAATAGGTTAAAAAACCTACAGGCAAGTCTGATCCCTCTAAATTAATCTCTGCCTACTACCTACATAGAAAATTAAATGCCTTAAATCAATATCCTAGAATAATGAAGAAGTAGGTTCTGAAGATACAACTTTTCTTTCAAACTTCCGGTAGTAACAAAGTGAAGGCCGCGTGCAGTGGTTTACACTGTAATCCCAGCACTCTGGGAGGCTAAGGAGGGAGGATCGCTTGACCTCAGAAATTTACGAGCAGCCTGAACAAGTCTGAGACCCTGAGACTCTGTCTCTACTAAAAAAAAAAAACAGAAAAATTAGCCGGGCATTATGGCAGGTGCCTTTAGTGCCAGCTACTCCAGAGACTGAGGGCAGGGGGATCACTTGTACCCAAGAGTTTGAGGTTGCTGTGAGCTAGGCCAATGCCACGGCAACTGACTGAGACTCTGTCTCAAAAAAAAAAAAAAAAATGTAAACTCCCTCTTATTCTTACACACTCATAGCCGCTTCTCCCAACAGTACCTTGTATGTTCAGGTATATTAAACTACCATTGACTAAACACTAGCTGCAAGCCTAGTGCTGCACTCAGTGCTGGGGAGACTGAGGTTAATAAGCCCTGAGGAGCTCAGTGTCTCGTCAGCCTGATGGAGTCCAGCAGTGACCACATGGTTCAAGGCATACAGCTGGTAGACATTTTCATAACTCTGTGTCAGGTAAGGGACATCGGGCTTTCTCTGTGTTGTTTTATTTAATCGTCTGTAATTGCCATAATTACCCCCAAGGTATTGTCTTTCCCAATTGCATAGATGAAGAGGTGGAAGAGGCACCATTACTTGACACAGTCACTTAAGGTTGAGTAACGTGCCCAAGATAAATACATAGTTCCACCCAGACTTAAAATTAGATCTGTCATATTTCATTTAATTTACCATTACTATTATACTTCCAGAATTTTTATATCCCCATCCCCATTTTAATTACTTAGGTGATCAGATATACTACCTTTTTTGTTTGTTTGTTTGTTTTGTTTTTTTGAGACAGTATCTCACTTTGTTGTCCAGACCTCCTGGCTCAGTGGCCCAGGCTTCTGAGGAGCTGGGCCTATAGGCATATGCCACCACACGTGGCAATTTTTATATTTTTTGTAGAGACAGGGTCTCACTGTGTTGCCCAGACTGGTCTTAAACTCCTGGACTCGAGCAGTCCTCCCTCCCCAGCCTCCCAAAGTGCTAGGATTACAGATGTGAACCACAGTGCCCAGCCATTATTTTTAATAATAAATTCTACAAAGAAAATTAATTAGCAAAAAGCATGTCATATAATCTTTTCCCTAACTTAATTTTGGTGACATCTATTTGTCTCTCATATCACTTAAAATCTTAAACAGCAATAAGGGCTTCATGGATGCATATTGCTTTTCAGGTGAACCAGTAATGCCCCTGTTACCCGTATACTGTATTGTCATTCTTGATCTTAATTCCTTCATCTAACACCAAACAAGAAATGTTGGCAACACCTTGCAAACTTATAGAATTGATGACATGTGCCCGCACCATGTGTTAGGAAGACCCTGAGGAAGGGGGATCCTTGCCACCATTCCTGATAGCCAGCCCTTAAGGCTAGTGGCAAAAGAGAACAAATGAATAGAGATTACCTGTTGAAGAACAAAGACTAAAATGTTTAGGAAAGTGTCGTGTAGATTTCTTAACATTTTCAAACCTGGTGTAGATTTGGATGACGTATCAGAAAGAAGTGTGGGAAGAATGGAGAAAGGACATAAAGTCTGGCGAAGGACATAAGTATCTATCTCGGCTATATTTGGAGTTAAATAAGAAATCCTCAGTCAGACTAAATGTTACTTAAACATTTTGAACTTGGAAGAAAATTTAATGACTTTTTTATGTTTTTACAAAAAACATAAGAACAACACAAGAATTCCCAATATAAGAACTACAGTTAATATAAGCACTAAAATTAATTGTGCTACATATTAGTATTTTGTGATAAAGTTATTCCTGGGTATTCCACTATGAGAACACGCCCTAGATGACAGATTCCATGTTACCCTAAGGGAACAGTCACAGAATACAGGAAGGACTAGAGTTTATCTAGTCAGTAGCACTTAACTTTATTTCTTCATTCAACACATTATTTATTGAACATGTTCTGCATGCTAGGAGTTGTTCCAAATGTTGGAGATAAAACAGTGAGTAAGACAGATACGGAACCTACTCATGGTGGGGACTACAGACAAGTTAACAGTTACAAAACAGTACAATACATGCTTCCGTGCTGTTGGAGGAAAAATAGGTTGCTCTTTGAGCGTACTGGAGAGCCTTGGTAAATCAAGGGAAGCCTTTCAGGAGAAAACGACATGTTGGCTGGGTCTTAAAGGATAAAAAGAATTTAAGACAGGGAAGGATGGTAAGGGGAAGGAGTGAGTTTGTTCCAGGCAGAGGGAAGATCACAAAGGACCAGAGATAAAATCATCGTGGCAAGATTTTAGACTGTGAGAAACAAGAGGAGCAGGTTCCAGATCATTCAGGCTCTTGCAAGACAAATTAAGTAGTTCCAGGCTTTCACCTAAGAGCTCCCCAAAAGCTATTGAAGGATTTTAAACAGGGATTTGCATTTTTAAAAAGATCATCCAACCATAATGTGGACTAGTACTTCAGTAGACTTTCATGGTAGTCTGAGATGGACGTGCCCCGCCTGCTTCCACGCTGTGTGATCAGTGTCACAGTGGTTTTTCTTACTAACGTATGTGTGGCCTTAATTATTAGAAAGAAAAATCTGAGTTATGAATTGACGGCAATGTCAAGTCACTTGTCAGAAAATCATAGAGCACTGGAACCTCATTTTATAGACCAGAAGATACAAGCCCAAGAAGCAAAAGGACCTGCCAGGATTGTACAGAGGCAGGTGCTGCAGAGCCCAGTCAGGCCCAGGCCAGCTCCTTCTGGTGCCTTGCTGTGGGTATCTTTCTAAGACCCTGCACTGCTTCTGCCTCGGGGTTTCAGGGTTAGTCATAACTTAAGAAGGAATGAGAGCAGCTGTGTTCAGAGCATTCAGATTCCTGATTCTGGATTTTTTTGCTTTAGGAACCTTTCACAACCTTCTTCCTCAATGCAAATGATGGAAAATTTGACCATCCAGATCGAACCTTCTCATCAGTTGCAAGATCTTGGAGAACTAGTCAGAGAGATACCTCTGATGTAAAGGTAGGCATTTTTATTTGTTGGTATTAATTGCATTTCAAAATATGTTGAAATTTTGATTTTTTTAAAGCAGGTGGATAAGGCACTTTATATTGTAATTTTATTCCATCATATTAAAATTATACAGTACATCTAACCTTAAAGGAAATAATTTTGAACATCTCAGAAAATGATTCAGAATTCTTTTATACCACTCAGTCAGTGAAGGTGTTTTCATTATTTCAAAAAATTTCTATCTAATTTAGATCAAATAATCAGGAGATGGAAAGAAAAGCCCTTAAATTGCCTTTCCTGCTGTTAACTCAATATTTGGACCATTCCATAAAACACAGCAGGAATTGGATTTGACCTTAATGTGTCATATTGTTATAGCTTACCCAGCTTTGGGTTTGTGTAGCCTGGGGCAATTAATAAAGCGTTAATGACAAGACCCATTTAAAATGTAGGCTTTTCTGTATAGCCTTAGCTTTTACTTGACTGTGCCTGGGGATACTATGCAACAATGCACATTAGATTAAACCAACACACACACAATATCCAGGAACAGCCGGAGAGCAGCGTGATTTTACAGTTGGTACTACTGAACTATTGTTAAATACAGAGATTTGTTGTTCATTTATATGGGCTCTTATTTAAAAAAAAAAAAAAAAAGAAAGAAAGAAAGAAAAAATTTGTATTTTAAGCAATAAAATATATTTCTTCTTTTATTTTTCTCATTGTTTTCCCTAATAAAAAGATTACATGACGAGGTTATCACATGTGTTTCTTATTTTAAGCCCTTTTTCTTCAAGGCACATTTTTTTCCTGTCACTGTCACTCAATATAAAAATGTTATGATACCATTTCATTTAGGGTCTTAATCCTACAAAAGATACCAAGTTAAAGTCAAAACTGCCATTTACATCCTTATGCTTGTCTATTGCAAAACATTTATAAAGGCAATTACATTATTACTGAACTATAAAAATGGGATGAACACAACTTGTGTTCAGTTCTTTTCCAAAGCAGAAAACAAAGGAAATGGAACCGAGTGGAGCAGAGCACGTATGTGTGTTTTATTTGTTGCCGTCAAAGTTTGCACGTGTAAATATTAATCTATATGTACAACATATTCACATTTGGAAAACGTTAGAGAATTTAATATGCATTCTTTAAACTCTGAAGCTCCACATTTTTCCCCTAACAGTTGTACACCTTCATTAGACCTAAAATATCCATGAATTATCATTTAAACTGGTTTGCTACCAGTGAGATCGCTGGACAATAGTTTATAGAATTAGCACATGGTCATAAAATGTAGTATGTGTTATGTTTTGTGAATTAAATGTTCTTATCTATAATTGAAGCCTTTTTAATCACATTTAAGATTATATATATCTTATGTCTGAGCTATATCCATATTATAAGACCCTGTTTCAAACAAAAATGCCTATTCACTATTATTTGACATCATCACAAAAAAGAAAATTGGCTTTGTAACTTAATTCGAAGATTCACCCTCACATGTCCACACATCCTCACCAGTCGCTCTGATTTAAGGATGTAGATACAGATTTAGACTTCTCTTCCTCTCCTGAGAACCTTGCTGATGCTCTCCACCAAGTTACATTTTAGTCTCTGACAACCAATGCTCTGTCCCGGGCTTTTCCTTCTACATTCTCCCAGCACTTTTCCTATTCAGAACCTTCACAGAAACATTTACCTTTGGTTACTAATTGTGACTTTTGGGCTCATGAGGTCACATCCTCAAGGACAAAGACCAATGTGGCTACTACAAAGTTGAGAGCTTGGGGGTGGGTTGTCCTTAAGCAGCCATACACAAGAATGTTACCCCAATACCTTATTAGTTCATGAGAAGCTCCTTTTTCTAGCTTGGCATTACACGTAATCGACAAGGCGCTGTGGCTCATGCCTGTAATCCCAGCACTCTGTGAGCCAAGGCAGGTGGATTGTTTAGCTCAGAACAAAACCCTGTCTCCACTAAAATAAATAGAAAAAGTAGCCAGGTGTTGTGGCAGGCACTTTGGGCTGAGGCAAGAGGATCTCTTTCAGCCCAAGAGTTTGAGGTTGCTATGAGCTATGACAGCATGGCCTTCTACCCAGGGGACAAAGAGAGACCTTGTCTCAAAAAAAAAAAAAAAAAAAAAAAAAAAAAAAGATATTACACATAATTGCTCTCATTTTCACTTCTCCCTTACCACCACTCTTGAACCTTTCATACTGTGTTATAATATATGCTGACTATCTTACTGCATGGACCCAGCCCTTTGTTTTTAAAGGCTGCATGCTATATACAGACACAGGAATTTATTTGTGCAATCACCTGTTGATGGACAGTTTGTCTTTCTTTCTCTCTGATATTATAAATACAAGGCTTCAGTGAACATCCTTGCTCAGACATCTTATGGATATGTGTAAGGGGCAGTTCCTCTTAAGGGGACTGGTGGGTCAAAGGATATATACATTTTTAATTTTTTAAGATTTTGCCAGACCATCATCCCTCAAAATGATAATTAACTCCCTGCATCAGTATGCCCAGGTGCCTTCTTCCCCATTTCCTCCCATCATCACTGTTGAGATAACCAGGGAAGCTTTTGTAATCTGGTACATGAAATATGGAGTTGTCTTTATTTTGTTTTGCCTTTTTCTAAGTGAAGATGAACATTTTCTGTGTATTTATTGACCTGTAAAGTGAGTCATATCTTTTGCCCATTTGTCAGTTGGGTCTTTTTCTTATTGATTTGAAAAAGATCTTAGAAATTGCAGAAAGTTATAAGTGTGATTTTGCAATCTTATAGCTTTGCCATCTTTCATTTAATGTGTGTTTGTCTGTGTATGTGCCAGCCAAATAGTATGTTTATCTTTCTCTCCATAACATCAGAATCAAGGGTCTTCATGAAAGGAATGTTACAAGATAAGTTTTTTTGTGTAATAACCGGTATTAACTTGAGAATTTTCTAAATGCATGATTAAATGTATTGATGAAAGTATACAGTATTGTTTCTCTCCGAAATAATACCTGACTTAGCAGGGAAGAATATGTTACTAAGAGTATTAATTGTTTTGCTAACCGTGTGTTAAAAACTAAGCTTTCATTTATTATCCCTAAGCTGTTAAAACACAGCATATAATTTTTTTTTAAGGAAATGTGTTTCCATTCCCAGAGAAGAAAACTACCTCTGCAGTATCTACTAACTTAGTCAGATACTCATATAAGAGAGAACTATTAATAGATGCATTAAATGGTTTTAGTCTGTCTCTCTCTGTTAATGGTGGTCTCTTCCTGTGCTAATGAATGCCAGTGGAGAGAAGGCTTGCTGCTGAAATGACCTTTCAGGAAGAAGGTCTCCGGAGTTGGGTCTGATCAGTTCGTTTTTACTTTATTATTATTTTTTACTTCTCTACTACAGCCTCGGTAATGATGACATTCAACTCACTCAAGTTCTTATACTAAATCTCCTTAATGCCTTCAGAAGTTGTTATATTACTTTTTGAATAGCTATGTAGATGTCAGGAAAGGTAGCCGTGACAAAATGTCATGAAGGTGACACAGTGTAAATTAATACAGTTAATGGAGGTGCTCGCCACTGACTCATTGACCCGGTAGGAGCTCTTGTGGAATTAATGAATGCCAGGGCATCAATCTCTGGGAAAAAAAGGAAGAAAGGAGATGGCAGCTTTAAAACCTTGCAGTGAATTACATTAGAAAAGTAAAACATCTGGGTTGGATTTGATTTCACTAGGAAGCCATAAAATGGTATGCTCTCTCAGAGAAATTTATTAAACTGAAATGTCAGATTTGATGCACTAGGTATACAATTATGATAGTGTTAATAGTGGTCTTCTATCATTCTAAGACATACTTTCAAGTCCAATTTCTCAGCAGCTTGAACTTGTCATAAGCTTATAAATTAGAAATTGTGTTTGAGGATATTTTCTTATTTTTGACAGAATACATATAATACTATTAACTGTACCATGGGGTTTTAGTATAGCTGTTAAAATAACACAAAATGCCTGTTATTATATTCATTTTGCCATTTCTTTAATAATATTTGGTGACTTTCTGTACTGTTTTTCACTTAGGAAATGTTAAGCTACTTGGAATTTTTCCTTAAGAGAAAGTTATTAACTTATTAACAGAAGAGAGTAAGCAGAACGGTAGTGACTCCAAGCAGGTGGCAGTACCACGCGTCTCTGTAGGGCCACGCTAATGTGATAGCACAAACCCATTTGTCTGAATAATGCTTAATAGTTTTCAAACATGATTTTTGTTGGTTATTTGATACAGTCTTCAAAACAGTCCTGTGAGGTAGCTATCATGAGTTCTGTTTTCCAAGGGAGGTTTGTAGACACTAAGTGACTTCCCTAAGTTCATGCTCAGTCTGGTGGAGAGGCAGCAGAACCAGCATGGAGCCCATTGCTGCGTTTTCAGTGCTTCACTTCTTCGTGGCCAAGTCACCATGTCCAGCCACTTCGACTATTTTGGTCATTTAGCACTTGTAACAAACCACCCCAAAACTTAATGGCATAGAGAAATAATAAGGACCACTTGTGTTTACACAGTTTTGCCATTGAAGCCTCGGGTACAGTTTGCATCTGATCCACGTGGGATCAACTGGGTTGGTCTGTTGGGGTCTGGAGGTCTCAAGGTGACTCCACTGACATGGTGATACCTTTACAAGGTTGGCTGCAGCAGCTGAGGGATGACTTCCTTTGTGGTCTTTCTAGCAAGATCACCACACTCTTTTTCATGGTGGCTAGCTACTGAGATGACTTAAAAAATGGGAGCTGCAAGGCCCTTTAACACCTAGGCCTAGAAGTCACACAGTGTCACCTCTACAGCCTTCCATCGGTCAAAGCAAGATACAGGGCCAGCCCAGGTTACGGAACAGGAGGCGTGGACTCCACTTTCCAATGAGATGAGCACCAAAGTCACCTTTCAAAGGGGGGAGGTTTGCGGAATTTCTGTGGCAATTTTGAAAATAATCTATGACTATCCTCCCTCTTTCAAAGTTCACGTTCCTTTCCTCCTACATATAAAGTAGACTCCAGTTGTCTCCCGCAAGCCTCAGCCCAGTGTCATCAGGCTCAATACCTGGGATCTTGAGATCTGTATCAGCTCCAGACACAGATAAGAGCACAGCAGTTCCTAACAGAAGGCCTAAGGTAACTGTCCCACGTGCACTCAGCATGTGGTGGGAAGATAGGCCTGGGTAAACCTCCATGGATAGTCTGATCAGAAAGGGGGAAATGTGGAAGGCGCAAAGCAGCTGCTGGTTGATGGCAATTCTGAAATCCAGCCAGACACAGTTGCCAGTTTCCTGGACTGCAGGGGCAGGGACTGTCCATAGATTAGGGTTCAGTTCTAACTGAAGCCATCTGGGCATGGCTTCCTAATTCATTGTTCCCAATGGCTCCTGGTTACATCAGAGACTGTAGCTTTGCCCTCAGAATCATTTTTCTTTTCCATAAGAAATAGCCCTTGTTTACAGCAAAGTATATCTTTCTCAGCATACTTTCTGCTTAAAAAGTTGGGGCCAAGGGCCCATTTGCCCGAGTTGGTAGAAAAGCTTTGAAAACGTATCACCTTTCAGTGTATCAAATTATAATTCACTATTAGAAATCACTCATCCCCACAAATCCTTTTGATACAGGTATCTCTCTTTCAGGCTGTGAATTAAGGTGCTGTTTATAATTCCCCAATCCCTTGGTGTAACTGAGCAGGTCTAAATATTACCTTAAATTTCACAGAGCTCTTACAAAGGGGGTTACAAGCACACCTTTGATTTGAGCTTTACCCTATGGCCATTGGAACCTTGGAATTAATGTTTGTCCTGAACCTATTTCTTATTTCGAGAACCTGTAGCCATCTAGAGATTGTCTCATAACACTTTAAAACTAAACAGCCTCTTTCTGAGTTCATCTCTCTCTCACAGTATCTTATCCACACACCACTGGATGAAACCACTGGTCACTCTCAGCTTTCTGCTTAGAAATTTCCTTAGTCAGAAGCACAAGTTCATTAGATACTTTATCTGTCAGAAATCTTTGCAGGAGATAGTCTTATTAATTTTTCCATTACTACTTAACACAGGCTGCTTCCCGCCTGCTCCCAGTAACAACTTGCTTACTGATCTACCAGATACCACCCCTCTAGCCGCCTCTTTACTTCTTACTGTGAACGAATCACCTCAAATCTTATCGGCTGGCAATTACACAGTCAGGATAGCTAAGGCTGAACAAGGACAGCTCACCTCTGTGCCACACAGTGACACTAGGACGGCTGGGCCAGCTTTACTCACTTGTCTGTCTTACGCCTCATTTGAGAGCTTTCTCTGAGGTGGCTGACCAGCTAGGACTGTCTGGGCGTGTCTGTCCCTCAGGTGATCTCTCTAGTAGGCCACACTATTTGATGTGGTAGCTGGCTTCGAAGACAGCAGTCCCCACCCTTTTTGGCACCAGGGATCAGTTTCATGGGGGACAGTTTTTCCATGGACAAAAGAGAGGGTTTCAGGGTGACTCAGTCTCATTACCATTTCTACTTCAGACCATCAGGCATTAGATTGATTCTCCTAAGGAGCACACAACCCAGATCCCTCCCGTGTGCAGCTACAGAACAGGGCTCCCACTCCCGTGAGAATCTAACGCTGCTCTGGTCCGACCAGAGGCCACGCTCAGGCGGCCATGTGAGCACTGGGGAGTAGCTGTAAAGACAGGTGACCTTCGCAGGCTCACCTTCTGCTCTGCAGCCCAGTACCTGTTAGGACCAGTATCCAGCTCCGTCTGCAGTTCTAAGAGGACAACTAGCAGCTGCTAGGCCTCTTAAGGGCTCCCCAGAAGCCCTGCAGTGTTACTCTGTCACAGGCAGGCCCTGTGTGGGAGGAGCAGTAATGTAGAAATGCTTGAGGGCTTCTAGGATGGGTGGGACCATCATCCATCTCAAAGGAAATACTACAAGTTAGCAATTTCAGACAAGTGTATGTTCCAGTTTAGTTTATACAATTGACTATTCAATCTGATTGCACATTTAAACATAAACCAAAATCTAAAGTGCAGGTAACATAAAATGTATCTGATTAGTCTGGTAAGATTGGAATTAGTCCATATATTTGTGGACCTTAAATAATAAGATTCAGAACATATGATTAAGTATAGAGTTTTTTGGATCCAAAGCTTGAGATTGGACACCAAGGAGCCTGGGTTCAAATTGCCCTGAATATACATTCTGATTAGCAGCAGTTACAAGTGGGTTTTTAAGGGAAAAAAAAGGCATTGCTAAATTGTTCACCAAGAAGGTACTTCAAAATAACATGAGCTGTTGATTGGCTACACATTGTTCTTTGTTTCACAAATTCCAGAACAAGAAGATAATGGGTGAGACAGGAAGTCAGGAACAAAATGCCTTGAACAGTGGCCCTGGACATGGGGTGTGACTGAAGCCCAGCTCTGTCTCTCTGGGCCTGATAAATTTTATATAGCTCAGAGTGCTCTGAGCTATTTCTTTTTCTTCTATTTGATAAATATACTTGCATCATCTGCATTGTTTATGTAAATATTCATTCAAATGCAAACATTAAAATTACAGCTTTTTTAGTGACTTACAGGATGCAGTTTGGTGCTGAATAAACTCAGCAGTAATATTTTTGAGCTGCATAGTTAAAAAATTTGATAGAATGGCTCTAAAATATATTTTATATAAAGCTATGAAATGCATTGTTTGACCAGCATTACTCCTTTTAATCTTCACATCTACCCTGTGAGTTCACTGCTGTCATCACCATTTTGTCTATCTAGAAATTATTTTTTTTTTCAGAAGCTTACGAAACCGTGCCCAAGCTAGCAAGAAGTCTGATTTAAACTCAGATCTACTGGATTTCAATGCACATACCTGTGAGAGGAAGGACAGTCCCAACACTACCTCACTGCTTTGTTTACTTCTGATCAACTGGTAGCCCTGGGGTTCCTCTGGTTTCATAAACAAAGTTTGAAAACCAGGGCCCTCAACATTTCTTATCAATATTTCGTACCTACACTGAGGATATAATAAATAAGCAACACTTGATTAATTTTTAATTCTAACCTAGGAATAGGGGAAGGGGGAAAGGGGGGGAGGAAGGAGGGAGATGGGTGGAGGGATTGGTGGGATTACACCTGCGTTGCATCTACAAGGGTACATGTGAAATTTAGTAAATGTGGAATGTAAATGTCTTAACACAATAACTGGGAAATTGCCAGGAAAGCTATGTTAACCATTGTGATGTAAATGTGTCAACCGGTCTGTGAAACTAGTGTGTGATGCCCCATGATCATATTAATATACACAGCTACGATTTAATTAAAAAAAATTTTTTTTTTAATTCTACAAATATTTATGGCGTACATATTATACATCAGGCCCATTTCTTAGAAAGTGAGTGGTTAAGTGAGCAAGGTAGGCAAGGTCCCCCCGGTGAGGGCATTTCCATTACAGTAGGACATGCACACATAAATAAATAAAAATAGAAAATGATAGTTGCTGTGCAGAAAAGTAAAATAAAGTCATAGAATGACTCGGTTGCCCCTCTTTACAAAGCAGATAGAGAATGTAGTGTCGGAACCCTGGACTTACAGTGTCTGGATTTGAATCCTGGCTTCTCCACCTATTTGCAGTATAGTGGTTAACAAATAACTTACCCTCTGTGAACCTCAGAGTTCATGTCTATAACGTGGGGACAGTGAGAATGCCAGCCTCACATACTTTTTGTGAAGAATGAGAAATTAAAACCATTAAAAACACTCAGAACAGTGGAGGATAGTAAGTGTAGCGCACAGCTTTAAGGCTGACCGGGCAGCGTAGCACTGAGTTGGTTGCTAACGCAGGCATCGTCACTGCCATCACACACACAACCAGCCGATCTCAGAGGCGGGCACTCTTACTCTTTGGTTTATAGTTTTAAAGCAAGCAACTATTTTAAATAATAGTACATATTAAATGGGAATATTTCATTTACATACTAACTTGAAATACAAATTGCTATTTGAAATAAGATTTTAAAACAATAAAATTGAGACACAAAAATATGCATCCAGTCTGCCACTTCAGCTACTTCTCTGGAGGATTTGTGTGATTTTACTCTCTTCCTTCCCTTTCAGAAAACCCCAGAGTGTGCCTAACACCAGGCTTCAGGTTCAGGCAGCTTTGTTGACTGATAGCGCTGGTATTTTGAAGCTTCTAGGGGTCTTAAAAATAAGCTTCAGGAATTTTTTCCTATCTGCTTTTAAAATGTGTTCAGTGATTGTTCTCACGGTGAAAAATCTGGAAGACTTTCTTCCTCCCTCCAAACACCAAGCCTCTGATAGCTTACATCAACATGGCAGTTAAGGCTCTAGTTTATGACCACATTCCTGTTGGCCAAATTAGAAGGGGCCACAGGAACTCCTCTTGATTAGGAGGTTGACCGGAAGGCACCTTCACACTCCTTCTTTCTATGACTGGTCCCAGGTAGAGCCCCTGGACTGTTCCTACCCTTCTGAAGAGCCTCAGGGTCGTCCCTCTAGGCCTGGCTTTGCTCCCCTTGGTACAGTCCCACTGTTACTGCTCTTCCTTCCAGGGGCCCTAAATTAAAATGAAGGACATAGTCTTTCCGCCATTTCTTCAGTTTGGGAACAGTTCTACTGGCAACTTTAAAACCAACTTTTTCCATATTTAAATTGAACTATTTTATACGTTTGAATTCTTTAAATATAACCGTAACAAGGTAACATTCTTTAGGTAAAAATTTCCCTCAAAAGGTGCAGATTTCATTTCCAAGTTCATCTTTTTCTTTTATTTAATAAAGTTTTTCATTGACTCTGTTCCTATCTTGAGGCATTCTTCCAACCATCTTCATATTCCCAGAAGATTTCTAGTGATATTAAAATAACTTCATCTAATATCTTTAGTGGTTTAATATTTAATGAGCATTGGCTGCATGCAAAGTATACCATCAAGAGCTATGAGGGATTAACAAGGTACAAACCTCACAAAATAAGGCTCAAGAATTTACATTGTCCCAAACTTTTATTAATATGAAATTCTGTGTTTCTCGTGCCTTTGTGAATCTAATTTAATAACATTCAGTGAAATTATGTTACAGAAGTAAATTAACAATAACTGTGTTATTTTATATGACCCTATACCACAGGAAGGATTAGGAAAAAATATATGGAAAACATTATAGAATGCCACGATGGTGGAAGACTCTTTGGGCTGTTTAAATAAGAAATAAATCTATTTTGCTTTATCCATGTGGGTATATGTCTTTTTCTGTTCTCAGAGAAGCTCATGTCATCTACTTTTAGATTTCAGGACACAAATAGCTGATGAAAGGCAGTAAGGGAAACCTTCGATGAATGTGAGTTGGTTACATATAAATTACCCTCCAACCCAGGCAGCTGCATGTGCTCATATTCCTTTCCCCCTTCTGGACCCTTTGGCGTGTTATGTGTCTTGCTGTTCAGCGTCACATAAAGACCAGGTAACGTACAAGTACCATTGGTCTTTGCCTTCTCTTCATCTTTCACTAATTTTTCATGTCTTCTCAAATGTTGAGACTAAGGATAGAAGAAAACTGCATGTTTTATATTAACATGCTGAAAACTTAACATAATAATTATGCATTTCTGATTGGATACAAATACCTACCTATCTCATGCTTCAACTAAGCCGTATCATTATTGGCAAATAAGCATGTTTGTTTACCGTATGGTTTTTCACTCAGCCCCTTTCCCATTTCCCCTTTCACATTCAGGTCATTGAAAATTTACATTCATTCAATTCATTTAATTTCACTGGAATTTTCCTTTCCCACACAGTTCACACAGTGGTCCTGAGGTCTTATACATTGTTTATGGTTAGTATACATGTGCCTCTCAGGGGGAGCTGTCTCATTCCCTCTCTTTCTACTGACCCTGGACAGCGTTGGACAGTGCCACTCTCCCTTGACAAAGTCCCACAAGGTGTCCCCTTACTCTCCACGGCTGCCCTGCTCTCCTCCCTCCCGTCCTCACTGCTGGCTCTCTTTCCCCACACACACTTATAGTCCTCAGCTCTGCCCTCTCTAATCTTTCCTTCACTTGGTCACACAGTATCATCTTATAAAACCAATTTGATTATGCTGAAACTCTTCTTTAACATTTCCAAACCAATATGACTAAATCCAAACACTCTCGCCTTTATAAAACGGCTTTCATTTCCTGGTCCCACCAGCTCATCTCCCACCCGCATCTACTCCTGACCACCCCTCCCCCTGCCCACACTCACTACTCACCACTTCTGAATAGTACTCCCTGGCCATCGTACCCTTCTTCTGGGCTTCCTCTTAGTCGTGATCTGTGTCCCATCTCCAGTGATGTTGCTTCTGACTTGCCCAAGTTCCCCGCTCTCTCCTCTTGGCTCTTTTCTTCCACAGCTGTTACCCTGTGTTATAATCATCTGGTTAAATGCCTGCCGCGTAGACAGACTATGAATTACTTTATGACAAGGCCGTGTCTTGTACAGTTTTTGTTTTCTGAGTATCTGAGTGTTGTCTGGTACTCAAAACCTTTGCTGTGTGAATAAGTAAATATTAGAGAAGTATGCAATGGACTTTAGAAAGAATCCTATGTACGTGGTTTAAATAGAAAAAAAAAAAAAAAAACTCTGATTCCTAAAACAGCTAAACTTCATTTATCCAGAAAATTCATTTATATGAATCTGTTGATGTTTTGTAGTGCTGGAGAAAATGAACATTATTTCATTTTTCTTATGGTTCAAAATAATCGTAAGAATGGATAATGATTAGCTACACACAATGCATACTAAGATAAACACCCAATTATGCTGTAACATATGTTGGTTTTAGTGTGAAAACCCATGAGGAGAAAGATTTTGTGTATGCTTTTCTTAAAACGTTAAGGATCCAGTTTATTTGAAGACCTCAGTATCTGGTGGGTTTAATATTTTCTCTATGTGTTCCTAAAGAGGACAACAGTGAGATTTGAATTTCAGGTGCTGCAACTGTGAGTGTGGATCAGATTACACAAGTAACTTTGTAACCTCAATCTCATCTTCATATTTGAAAAAAGATGGTATACAGAAACACTGTAGCAGTTTCTTTTTTTCCTTTTTTTCAGTTACTTTTAAAACAGCAACTAATAAAAACTTTTAGGCTCTTAAAATTAGTTTTTATAGTAGATTTATTCTAAAGTAACAGAAACCCTGTTAGACATTGTGCATCAAGCACAAGTTTGTTTTGAATCCAGCCACTTACACACAGGTGACACAAATCATCTTTGCATCCAGTTTATTAAGAACCTACTGTCCCAGGGCGGCACCTGTGGCTCAGTGAGTAGGGCGCTGGCCCCATATACTGAGGGTGGCAGGTTCAAACCCAGCCCTGGCCAAACTGCAACAAAAAAATAGCCTGGACGTTTTGGCAGGCGCCTGTAGTTCCAGCTACTCTGGAGGCTGAGGCAGGAGAATTGCCTGAGCCCCAAGAGCTGGAGGTTGCTGTGAGTTGTGGTACCATGGAACTCTACTGCGGCCAACAACGACAGTGTCTATAAAAAAACAAAAAAAAAAAAAAAAAAAAAAACCTACTAACTGGGACATGCATAAATATTTACCACTGGGCATCATATTGCAAGTCATCCCTTGATTGTCTTCAGTGGTAGGTATACAAATAATTTATTTTGTCAAGTCAAAAACTAAAATATGAATTTTTATAAAAATCATGTATTATAATTGCCAGTGTAGTCAAAAAGAAAAGTAGAAGATATGTGATTCTTAACAAATCCTGGCAGTGACTTTTTAAATTTGTATAGTTCATTAATAATATTCAGAAAATACACAATTGCAAGAGGGACTTTGCCTAACAAATGTAATCAGTGTAAGCTGGTTTCTTGTACCCTCAATTAATCCCCAACAATAAAAAATAATAATAATAATAATATTCAGAAAATGTTTCTAAGCAATATACACTTACTGACATAGCTTCATATATTTGTTTTCTGATTTTATTGTGAACTATGATTAATTGGTATATCCATTTCTCTTAATTAGTTCATGGCAGGATGAGATTGAAATTGGATAACATTTTAAGATATATATCATAAACAAATTTTCAAATAAATTATTCAAGGAAAATGTCTTCTCTTTTGAAACTCAAATAAAGTAAAATAAAGTAATAAAATATTGGTTTTAAGTAAAGAAATTATTTAATTTTATTTATAATTAATAAGTTATAAGTTAGCAATTTTATTCAACTAATTTTTTTTATTAATACTAAATCATAACTGTGTACATTAATGCGATCATGGGGCACCATACACTGGTTTTATAAACAGTTTGACACATTTTCATCACACTGGTTAACATAGCCTTCCTGGCATTTTCTTAGTTATTGTGTTAAGACAATTATATTCTACATTTACTAA
>CAUYPK010013017.1:0-25083 GCA_963574355.1 Loris lydekkerianus
CACCAACACCACCACACCAAAAAAAAAAAAAAAAAAAAAAAAAAAAAAAAACAAACAAACAACCCCCCCCCCGCGGGGGGGGGGGGGGCCGCCCCAAAGAAATACTATTCAACAAATGATTATGAATAAACTACAATGATATTCAACAATATAAATGAAGAGCTAAATGGAGCAAAAGAAGCCAGGCACACACAAAAAAAGTACATTTTATAATCCTACATATCTATAGTTCAAAAACAGATAAAAGAATTCAAGATAGTGGTTATTCTTGGGGGTGAGGCAGTACTCAGATAGCAGCCTGGGTGGGAGGCTTTTGGAATGCTGGTAACATTCAGTTTCTTGGTCTGGGAGCTTCTTACGTGGGTGGGTTCAGTTGTGAACTTTTGGGTCTGTATGTTACATTTCATTGGAAGTTCTATGGGACTGTGTTATGAGCACCCTCTGTAACATTCCATTCATAGAAAATGACTAGATAGAGACAGAAAAGGGGTATTATAGGTCAATATCAGATACATTATCAGCAGAAGACATTTACAGCTCATAATCAATAGGGCGTATAGCAGGAACTTTAGTAGGATTAAGGGGGTACCCTGAGAGTTCTAAAAGCCATGATCTGAGAGGAGAGAATCATAATCTGGGGATGACAGTGAGAATTCAACTGACAAGAGTGGGGCACTTTCAGAAATGTTAGCACATACTTTCTCCCTTGATCAGTTATATTTTTACTGAATTGACCACATATGTGGTTTACCCCTCAATACTTGGAATCCTTTGGCATCATTTGGCTTCTAATAGCAATTTTTTCCACGATGTACTGTGAAAATAGTTCTAAGAGAATAGGATGTGGAGGAAAATAGGAAGCATATGGAAAGCACACACACTTATAAAAAATAACTCACTCACTGTACTCCCCCCAAAGCATCCTTTGGAGGGAAAGAACATTCCAGTTTAGACACTCAGTCAAGTAAATGCAATAATAAGTGAATGTTTGGGGTATGTCATTTGTATCCCTGCCTGGTGGGGGCCACTTTCTGTTCTCTTTCCCTCTCTAGCCTCACTGGCATAACCACAACTGAGAATGTTGCCTCTAAAGGCTCTAGCATCAACTCTTGTGTTGAACATCTACCGGTTGCCCCTTCAGATACCCTCCATCTTTCTCCACCCAGTTCTATGCCCCAGATGTCAAATCTATATGATTTCCATCAATGGGCTCACTTGCTTTCTGGTTTCCGGTTGAATTCAGCTAGGAGTCTGATAATCAGAGCTTCATCTTGATGAGAATTAAAAGAAAACGAAAAGGCAAGAATTCTTAGGAAGGGACTAAGCTTTATTGCTACTACTTCTGTTGGATGTGGTCTTTTTGCTCTTCCTTTCTTGGGAACAAGGAAGTGGTATATCTATCTTCAAAGATTAAAACCTAGTGAGGCTCAGCGCCTGTGGCTCGAGTGGCTAAAGCGCCAGCCACATACACCTGAGTTAGCGGGTTCGAAAACAGCTTGGGCCCGCCAAACAACAATGATGGCTGCAACCAAAAAATAGCCAGGCGTTGTGGCGGGCGCCTGTTGTCCCAGCTACTTAGGAGGGGCGGAGGCAGAGAATCACTTAAGCCGAGAAGTTGGAGGTTGCTGTGAGCTGTAATGCCACGGCACTCTACCCAGGACAACAGTTTGCAGCTCTGTCTCAAAATAAATAAATAAAATAAAACTTAGTGAAATGATGGAAAAAAAGGAGAATGATACAGAGAAGTGATAACTCTAAGAACAGGCAACACTGGATACTGTTCAAACAGACATCTTGGACATAGGTGGGGAAATAGAAGAAAGGACACCTACATGTTCTACATAAGAGCAGCTGCCTTGCCTGAAGCTAAGGTATAGGTCAAAATCCGTTCTATCTCTGGTCCTTTATACATCACCAGTTAGGAAACCCAAAAGTGACCCAGCACAGGATCCAGCCAGCATCTACCGCAGCACTTCCCTCAGCTTGCTTATTCAATCCTCTGGGCATTCTGGGCATTCATTAGGCAATATAATAAATAAAAGTAGCTAAAATAACTATGTCTTAAATTAATTGAAATTTGTCCAAAATAAAATGTCTATTTTCATACTAACAACCAATGTTGGCTAACAAGAAAAAACTCAATTTCAATATTTTTACATTCCTAAATATTTTTCATCATGGCTTATTTACAACTCAAGTCCTAGAAGGTGCTATACTGAGGAAAAAATGTATATACATTTATACATAGGCATGTGTATATATGCATAAACACACACACACACACACACACACACACACAGAGGGTGTCAAAGAATGTAAACACATTTTAAGAAAGGAAACAACTTATTAAAATTGTAATATTCAAGTCACATTTGACTCCTGCAATTACAAGAGGTGCTCAAAGTTGACTTTCATTCATCTTTTGTTATTGGTCTATATTGAATATGACAATTTTAATACAGTTTTTTCCCTTCTTAAAATGTGCATACATTTTTGCATCTTCTGTATGAATAGAGACATATTACACAAATAATCTAAATTCTAATGTTCAAAAGCTTAAAATCCTTGACTTTATATAGCTTCAGAATTTTAAAATTCAGTATCTATACTTCATGTTTCCATTTATTCAATATATGTTATAGAAAAATATAAAATAATACAGTTTTTCAATAGCATATCTCTTAAAGTTATTTGTGACTGTTAATTCTGACTTTGATGAAAAAAGCTTTTCAATTGGGATTGGACAGTTCTGGAGATGCTCCTTGTCCTGGAGAGTCTATAAACCATGGAGGCTGTATGCATCCTCTCCATCACAGACTCCCACTGTCTCAGAGTTCACCATCTCCTACATGGACTATTAGAATAGCCTCATTGTCCTTGTTTTTCTGCTTCCCTCTTCTCATTATTTAAATTTATAATATTTTCACTCCTGCCAGAATAATCTTCCTGAAGTACAGTTAATTCATGTAATTTACCTATCCTGAAATGTTAGGAATCAAAATATATGTTACGTAGTATAATCAGATTCAAGTTTACAAAGTAAGACTGATAAATTAAAAGTAGAAGATAACTTTATGCATTACACATAAATTCCCACCAGAAGGAAACTTGAAGTATGTCTAAAATGTACTATAATCCTCCACGGAGAATACACTTTATTGTCATTAAAAAATCCTAATTGTACACTTATTAGAAAGCTTTATTTCCTATTCTATATTCCATAGGCCTCCTAATAGCCTTTCTTTAAAAGCTGTGTGGCAGGGTGTCTTTCCATGGTAGGTGAGAAAAATTCTCACCTGTAAATAGAACAAGAAAAGAATGTGTCAACTCTGGTACCTATACATTTATCATATGAATCACACAGAAGCTTTCTCTATCAAAACCACAAAATAGATGTCAGCTATTTCCAAAGACTATTTGGGTTTATTCCCTGCTCTGTCCCTTGCTGGCTAAGTGATTTAGGAAAAATGTTTCAGGACCCTGAGACATGTTTATTTAAGAATATGCAAAATGTAGAGAAATTTTCTAAAACAGTGGTTCTCAACCTTCCTAATGCCGCGAGCCTTTAATACAGTTCCTGTGGGTTGCAACCCACAGGTTGAGAACCACTGCTCTAAAACCTTATATATTCCATACCTGTGGAGCACATTGCAAATACAAGTTGGATCTATCAGGTGTAGAACACAATGTCTTAATGCTGTAATTGGGTAAATGAGCTGAAGACTATGTTGATTAGTAGGATATAAGCACTCCAATTTGTACAAATAATCAACACATCGAATCCCATAATGTCATAAATGTATTTCTGATCTATGTACAAATGACTTAATAAAACATACAACACTATTAACATTTTATAATTCTTCCTTCTAACCCTTTATGGGTTTCTTTGTCTTCACTATTGTCTTAAGCTACAAAACTAACATAGCAAATATTATAATTCAAAAAGACTAAACCTATATACAAAACATGAACATCATCCCTCCTTTCATTTCACTTTAGTATGTATATTTTTCTAGGTTCCCTTTAATACATTTATACACAAGAGCTACACACACGCAGAGAAAGAAAGAGAATCTAATTTTTAAATTCATCTTCATATCAAAGTCTAAGCAACAGAAAGTTAAATAACCAGGAAGCAACATATTAGGACAATATTAGCTAAGGTCTCTTCAGTAAGTGAACATGCTATCAGCTATTATCGAGGGTGAGGGTCAAAATACAAAACAGTTTGCATTTTCTGCTAAACAACTATTGAAAATCTTGTTCCTTATTAGATATTCTTTTTAATCAGAAAAAAAAAAATCATCATTGTCTTCTGAAATTTGGTTCCATAAGGGATCTTTCTGGGTGATAGAAATTTTGTAAAATTAAAATATGATGATGGTTACACAACTCTGTACATTTACTAAAAATCATTTAATTGTGTGCTTAAAACAAGTTAATTTTATGGTGTGATAATTATACCTCAATAAAGCTGGTTTTTTAAAAGAAAAAACTGATGCCAGTTAAAGATTACTACTTCTGAAGAAACTGTACCTTTTTAAAGGACAATGAGAAATGAAATAATTTATATACATTTATATATTTATAATATAGTCCTTATAATAATAATATATACCTGTAACAGACATTGTTCTAAATGCTTTATATTAATTCTTCTAAGCCACTGAACAATCTTAGGAGGAAGAACTTATTGTCCTCATTTTACAGATGTAAAAACTGAATCACATGGAAGTTCCTAAGGTCACACAGTAATTTGAACTAGAATTTGGACCCATGACACCTGGGTCTAGAGCCCATGATCTTAACTTGCCCTAAATTCAAACCACCTGCAAGAGTTCATTCAAGTCAAAGCAAATTTACAATTTAAATACAGAAATAGTTTTACTTTTGGTACAATAATATCTACCAACCTTTACATGTCTGTTATATCTTAATTTTAATTACATGTTAACATGCATTTATACTGCAAGTCTTTTAAGTCTGTTTTGGAAATAAAGATTTCTTACTCATCATTTCTTATAATAATTTCACTATGCTAACACATTATAAATACAAGATCTATTTAGGTGCTGAATTAACTCTAACAGTAATTACTTACTTTTCCTATGTTCACCCATTATTGAAGTAATACAATCCTGAAAGCATTTTAAAGTCATAGTGCTATTTGGAATCAGCACTAAAAAAAATTAGCAGCACCCTAAAGAGTTTTGGATACAAATTCTATGATGAAAAAAGATTTCATGTTTAAATCTCAAGATTTCTTTTCTCCAAAAAGAAAGGAAAAGTTGGGTAGCTTTAGAGATATTCTATTAGGCCTGCCTCTGCAAGGAAAAAAAACACTGATTTTCACCCTGCATATGTGAACAGAGGAGAAAATCAGATGAAAGAAGACCATGACACAGTTTGAGCATGTGGGCTAACAGTAACCAAACAACAGGACAGCAAGATGATTAGGGAAGTACTCAAGCAACTAAGTTTTAAGAAGATGTTTATGGACACGAAGATTAAGGTGACTGATCCCGGGCTTCCTGTAAATTACTAACTCCAGGTCTTGAAACAGTGACTGAAATAGTTCATTTTATCTCTTCACTATAAAATACTTACTTTTACAAACAATGCAGCAATCCCAATGACGGTACAATAGAAGGCAAAATAACTATCTTATACTAACAAAATAAAATTAAGTCAAGATAAATCTGATGTTACCAAGCAAGGCAGGAAAAACACATCTACCTTCAAGAAGACATCACATAGTGTGAACAGTGCCCTTTACAGCTGGGCAATTTAAAACCTGTGCATAGTGGCCAGAGCACAGACCTTGCTTGTTTTGTTCAGCATTTCATACTCAGCACCAAGGAAGTTCCTAGTCCAAAATGTTATATATCATGGGATGAATTAATAAATTAATTTAACTAAAATCACATAAGCATTGAATGGCTACCGAAGTATAAACAAGTGACGTCCTAAAGCGTTCACATTTTTCATGTATTTTTCATGTACAAGCACATAGCATGACCACAAATACAGAGATTTTAAAATCTATATCTCAAAATCTGTATGAAACTTCAAGCCTGGAATGTATGACTCCCTTTGCATTTGAATTTTCATACCACATACCTTAACATGTAGTCAAAATACTATTATGTATGCTTAACACTATAACAGAATCAACTTGTAATATTTAAATTTATTGTGAAATAAAAATCTGTTTAAAAATAGTATATAGCTGTAGAATGGCACAAAATAAGACCTGAACAAATGGGTAGGCATATTATATTCTGAAAAGATGTAACATTAAAAGATGTCAATTCTTCCTTTGTTTATATGCATGTACAGACACATTAATGCCTAATCAGTTTTTACCAAGTTAATTCCAAAGTTCAAGTGGAAAAATATAAACAAGCACAAAAAATAAAAAAGTAAAAAAGGAAGATTCTGAAAAAGAACACTGTGGCTGAATAAAAATAGACAATAAACATTATTTTTAAACTGCAGCCATTAAAAGAACATGACACTGGTGCAAGCACACGCAGATCTCTGGAGCAGAAGAGAAAGCCTTACAACAAAACCAATGATAGAAGTACTATAACAGGTACTCTACTGAGTGAAAGGCTAGATTATTAAATAAATGATGCTGAAGAAACTAATAGCCATTTGATAGAAGCCAAAAATAAAACCAAACTGGGTCCACACCTCACAGCCTACACTGCATACTTTCCAAATGGATCACAAATTTAAATGTAAAAATCAAGCTATATATGTACAGCTTTTGGAGTTACAAAAAGTTGTAAAAATCAAGCTATTTATGTATAGCTTTTGGAACAAACCCAAGAATTTTCATCATGTTTTTCAATAAGAAGCTGTTTTTAAAAAACAATAGTCCACCAAATAAAAAATATGTAGACTAGAATGAGGAAGCTCTGTATGTCCTTATGTGAAAATATCTTTGAGATAAGTGAGTAAGGACAGAATACAGGTAGAGAATGACAGGAAGATGACAGTGGAAAATATTGATGCTTGCAAATGAAAGAAAGAATACACAGGGGGCTGGTGACATTGCCTCTTCCAAGGAGAGAAAACGTGTAGTTAGAGACCTTTCATGAAAGGAGTACGGGAAGAGAGTCCCAAGGGATGCAGGGCATCCTCTGTACCCCTTTAATGACCCATACTGAGATCACAGCTTCCCTAGTTTCCCTTCCAGCTCTCCAGGGATACGAAAGAGGAAGGTAATAAAGTCACTGGAACATCCAAAAAAAAAAAAGAAGAAGAAAGAAAGGAGGAGGACTTTTCCTTGTATGTTCTTTTTAAAAATCTTTAAAATTTTAAACCGTGGTACTCTATTGCCTAGCTTTAAGAAAATATTTAAAAACTGTAAACATACAATTAGTCACTGTTTCTTTTTTCTTTACAGTACATATACATTATTTACAGTACCCAAATATAGGCAAGAACAAACCTTAATAGATATTTCTGAATATTCAAACAATCAAATATCTTACATACTTACTTTTTTTTTGCAATAGGGTACCATCATGTTGCCGTGGATGGACTGGAACTCCTGGATTTAAGCAGTCCTACCTGCCACCTTAGCCTCCCGAGAAGCTGGGACTATTAGAAAGTGCCACTGCACCCAGCTTATATTACATATATCATATAACTTTGCAAAGACTCAGCTAAACATATTGTTTCAGGTTTACAAAGTAATTATGAGAAAATTCAAGAAAATGATTAAAAAAGAAACTAATAAAATTTTCAGAATTCATGTGACTCTTGCATATTCCTAGCAAAAATGCACGCTTAGTTTGTATTAGCCATGCCAAGAGGCCCAGATTTGTATTTGTTTCATCTCTCTTTAAAATAAAAAAAATGAAGTAAAACCTTTGGTATACACATTCATTCACAGACACATATACAAGACATTATGTTTTAGTTAAATAAGGACATGTTTTCAATAGGGTCATTTATAACCATATTATCCAAAGAGCAATAATATGTTCCATTGAAATTACTATTACTGTACATATTTTTCAATACTAACTGAAAAATAGAAAGTTATTCTATAATAGTGTCAGAGTTAAAAATATGTACAGTATATGTAATGTTTACCATTTTCCAGTGCAAAAAAAAAGTTAAAATAGGTCAGAATAAGTCTATTTCAGGACATTTCTGGTATTTTGCTGCAAAAGTTATCAACTGAAAAGATAGTTTGGGCTAGGCACAGTAGTGGTGTGTGCCTATAGTCCCAGCTACTTGAGAGACTGAGGTAGGAGTATTTCTGTAGTTCCAAAAACTTTGAAATCAAATTTGATAAATACAAGAAAATATAAAAAGCAATAAACCAAGCTATACAGAAGGTACCAAAAAACATATACATTTTCAGAAACAAAACCATTACGTTTATAATACTCAAGTCACATATAACTTCTGCAATTATAAGACCATTACATTTGTAATACTCTAGTCATGTTTAACTTCTGCAATTACAAGAAGTGTTCAATGTGACTTGTTTTCATCTTTTCTTATTAGTATACATTCTGTATTACAATTTGAATACAGGTTTTCAAACATGTATTGTTGCCAATACATTTTTTGGAAACCGCTGTAGATACTTATAGTATCTAAGTCTATAACTGATAGATCTTAACTGCTCCAAAAAAAAAAAAAAAAAAAAATACCCTTTTTAAGTGTTAGTCTTTCAAAGAGTTGTACCAAATTATTTTGTTATATATAATAATTTTCCATTCATTAGAGTCTACATCTCTCACACACTTTAATTACTTACCTTTGAAAAAAGCAAAATGAACACAGAAAATTCATAACATTTAGAGTTATAGTTTCAGATAACTTTTAGTATCTTGAAATTATTAAAATATTTTCCACAATAAAAATGAAATGGAAAGCAAAAATGATTAGTATATATGTAGAACAAAAATTGAAAACAGCAAATATGAAATCAAATACCTTTACTAAATAATCTAAAATAATTTCTTTAACTCCAAGTGAAATTCCACATTTTGGCAAAAACATTTAAGGGTTCTAAAGAATGTTACTTGCCTCAGAAAATAATTGTGTTGTATACAGAAAACTATAGAAGCTTCAGGGCTCTCTGACCAAGCAACAGTAACAGATACCATATTGTTATACACATAAACTCCTAGTATCCCACTGAGAAAAAACTTTCTTAATTCTAATTGCACTTACTGTCAAGAACATAATACTCAGTTACTCTAAGTACTGTATCAAGTGCCTAACATGAAAAATCCTTAAGAACATCATTATATCTTGAGCTCTGTCTCTTAAACCTTTTATTTCTTTTAGTATATTACATTGTATAAACATGTAGGTACAAAATAATTATTTGTTGATTCGCTGTTATTTCATGGGATTATCCTTTCCCTTAGAGATATAAAATACAAATCAACAAATCAATTAAGAAAGTATAAAGAAATTTTAAAAGAGCAGAGGCAAAGCAGAACAAAAAAGAAAAGGTGTAGTAAATTCAATAAAAGAAGAAAGCTTCATGAAGAAAGGTATTATTGGTCATATTAAGGAGACAAATGGTTAATTAGGAATAAAGGGAGGGTATTCTATCCACTAAAAAAAAAAAGCAAGAATGCCCTAGTTTTGTCATTATTCAAGTTGGAGTAGAAAATACATTTATATGGCTTAATGAATATTACTGTACTCTTCTGCTTTCATCTAATTCATACTAGTCAGGTGAACAAATAAGGAATAAGTCCTTCTAGATAAATAATTGCTATCTTGTAATGTCACAATACATTAATTATTTTAAGATGTTCTATATAGTAACTAACTCAAAACATTTTACTAACTAGCCAAGTGAGGGAGAGGGAAGGGTTTACAATCTTCCCATCTTCCCAGACATAATTTGTTACTGGGTATTCTTTTTGGTCTTTTGTTAAGTTATTCCTATTAGGAGGTTTAGTGAATCAAGAAAAATGGAATTAGCTGACACTCTGTGAGTTTGCTACGTATGCTGACTTCAAGAAAGCTTTCCTTCTTAAATCAATTTCTTAGGTTAGGTACCCTATTGATCTTCCTCCAATTAAAGTTATTATCACCCTGTACTGTTATTGTCAAATTTGTTAAATATTTCAAACTGGACTATATGGTCCTATGGGAAGGGACTACACATTGCCTGACAAATGGAGGAAACTCAATTATTTGTTGAAAAAAAAAAATCCATATTGTCCGGCTAAAAACGGCAAGGTCAAAAGTAGTAGTATGTGTAGACTAATAAATCTAGTAAATGAATGGAGAAGACAAATAAAATTTAATACTTTAATGTACTTCTAAGAATTATATCACAAGACAAAACTTCCTCAACAATGCCTGTATTATTAATCTATTCTCAAATTTACAAACTGCAACTTTTTTTTTTTTGTACAACTGAAACATTTCATTACCCAAATTCTTCAATAAAATGTACAGTGGGATTTGTAAATGTTCTAAGACCTAACTCTCATTTAAAAAAAAAAAATCTGTTTTCATTTAAGAGGGAGAAAGCATCTGAAACCACTAAGCACTATTTTCTTATGTTCCTATCACTTAGAAATAGTAGAATTGATTTTTCTTCTTTTTTTAAAGAAATGACTGGCTAGTAATAAAACTCTAAAAACAGAGATTTATGGTGGAAAACTGACACAAATGACTTCATAGCAAGCCTCTTGTGAAAATATGATGTTTAGGTTCTAGTTACTTAATTTGGCTCACAGTATAGTATTATAGTATTTTTTAATTAAATATGTTATAATTTTACTCACTTCAAAGCTTCCTCAAATTTATGAATTTTCTTTTGACCATCTTCTTTTTCTTTATCAACTTCACTCTGCAAGTCATGAACCTACCGTGGCAAAGAAATATAAAATTTATTGGAAGACAAGAAAAGTTTACTCAAAACAAAACTACAAATAATAAAACAGTGATCTCAAAACCATTTTTAATATATAATAAAAGTAATTTAGACATGACAAGATAGACCCTTGATCAACCATAATCATTTACCATAGAATGATTTCAATACTATACTTCCAATACCAATTTTCTGTTTGAAGTTAATTGCATGAACGTACCTGCATGTGGACTCTTTTAAAATAAATTGATATATACAAAAATGAAAAAGAGAGCAATTCCTTTTGATATTTTAAAATGATGTATCTATATCCCCTACACACATATGAGTTATAATGAACTTCTTCTTCCCAGGGCTAAGAATTATTTGTATAATCATTTACTGAGTTTGGGACATAATCCCCCCACACCATGTGGCATCCTTTGAGTAAGTCAATAACAAGGGGAAAAGAAAATTCGTCTCCACTATAGAAACCTCTCCATATGCAAATAGAGATAAGCATCTCTAGTGTGGACTTTTTTATTTATTTTTTTTTTATTTTATTAAATCATAGCTGTGTCCATTAATGCGATCATGGGGCACCATACACTGGTTTTATAGACCATTTGACACATTTTCATCACACTGGTTAACATAGCCTTCCTGGCATTTTTTTTTTTTTAATTGATAAATCATAGCTGTGTACTTTAGTGCCCTCAAGCGGTACAATGTGCTGGTTTCATATACAATCTGAAATATTCTCATCAAACTGTTCAATGTAGCCTTCATGGCATTTTCTTAGTTCTTGTATGTAGACATTAGTATTCTGCCTTTAGTAAGTTTCACCTGTACCCATTCTAAGATGCACTGTAGGTGTGGCCCCACCCATTACCCTCCTGTCACCTTAACCTCCCCACTCCTTTCTCCTTCCTTGGCCCTTTCCTCATAGTCTTGTGCTATAGTTGAGTTATAGCCTTCATGTGAAAGCTATAATTTAGCTTCATAGTAGGACTGAGTACATTGGATAATTTTTCTTTCGTTCCTGAGATACTATGCTATGAAGAATATGTTCCACCTCCATCCATGTAAACATGAAAGAGGTACAGTCTCCATCTTTCTTTAAGGCTGCATAGTATTCCATGGTATACACATACCACAATTTGCTAGTCCATTCGTGGGTTGATGGGCACTTGGGCTTCTTCCATGACTTAGCAATTATGAGTTGGGCTGCAATAAACATTCTGGTACAAATGTCTTTGTTATATTGTGATTTTTGGTCTTCTGGGTATAAACCTAGTAAAGGAATTATAGGATCAAATGGCAGGTCTATTTTTAGGTCTCTGAGTATTCTCCAAACATCCTTCCAGAAGGAATGTATTAGTGTGTATTCCCACCAGCAGTGTAGAAGTGTGCCCTTTTCTCCACATCCACACCAACATCTCTGGTTTTGGGGTTTTGTTATGTGGGATACTCTTAATGGGGTTAGGTGATATCTCAAAGTAGTTTTGATTTGCATTTCTCTGATGATTAAGGATGATGAGCTTTTTTCCATGTGTTTATAGATCGTTCATCTGTCTTCTTTAGATAAGTTTCTCTTCAAGTCCCTTGCCCACCCTGAGATGGGATCACGTGTTCTTTTCTTGCTATTTCTCTGTGGATTCTGGTTATTGGACCTGTATTGGAGGTATAAGCTGCAAATATTTTCTCCCATTCTGAGGGCCATCTGTTTGCTTTACTTACTATGCTCTTGGCTGTGCAGAAGTTAAGACATTTACATTCTTCATTTATGAAGTTTCACATGTACCCTTTTAAGATGCTTAGCTTCTTATTGGAGAATCTATCCAACCTGCCAAATAAGTGTTGAAATCTCTGACTATTATGGAGCTGGAGGAAATCAAGTTGCTCATGTCTGTTAGAGTTTCTCTTATAAATTGAGATGCCTTCTGGTTGGGTGCATAAATATTAATAATTGAAATTTCATCACAGTGAGTATTACCCTTCACAAATATAAGTGACCATTCTTATCCTTCTTTACTTTTGTTCATTTAAAACCTATTGCGTCTGCAAATAGAATTGCAACACCTGCTTTTTTCTGATTACCATTTGCCTGAAATATTGATAACCATCCTTTCACCCTGATTCTATATTTATATTTTAAGGTAAGATGTGACTCTTGTATGCAGCAAATTTCTGGCCTAATTTTTTGTATCCAGTCAGCTAACCTGTGCCTCTTTATAGGACAGTTTAAACTGTTCAGATTAATGAAGAATATTGATAAGTCTGACAAGTCCCATGGAATTTTTAATCCTTTCACCACTGTGGAAATCAGAGTTTGATCAAAAGTTTCTGAATGAGTTTACTTTTGTGGTAGAGAATCGGGCTGGTCATTATGGAGGATAGGTCTGAGAGTATCCTGAAGAGCTGGTTTGGTTATGGAAATTTTCTTCAACATATGAATGTCATTAAAGTATTTAATTTCTCCATCATCAATGAAACTCAGTTTAGCTGGATACAGGATCCAGGATTGAAAGTTATTTTGCTTTAGGAGATTAAAAGTCAATGACCACCCTCTTCTGGATATCTATTCAGTCATTCTAATATTCTTCCCTTTGTATGTAATGGATTTCTTATGTCTGGCTGCTTTCAGAGTTTTCTCCTTCATATTAACTTTAGTGAAGTTAATTATGATATGCCTGGGGGATGTCTTATTCAGATTGAGTCATGCTGGTGTTCTGAAACTGTCTGCTATCTGAATTTCAGAATCTCTTGGCATGTCTGGAAAATTCTCTTTCATAATTTCATGAAGAAGGGCCTCTGTGCCTTGCGAGGCCACTTCATCACTTTCAGGGATTCCAATGAGGCAGATGTTAGCCTTCTTCGAATTATCCCAGAGCTGTCTGAGAGAATGATCCATTTCTGCTCTCCATTTCTCTTCCTCTTTGAGATTTTGGGAGCTTTCTATAGCTTTGTCTTCAATGTCAGAAATCCTTTCTTCTGCTTGCTCCACTCTGTTCCTGAGGGATTCTACTGTATTTTTCAGATCTTTGAGGGCTGCAAATTCTTGCTTCAGTGCATCAAAGTCTTTGGTGGTTTTGTCTTTAAATTTGTTAAATTTTTGAGACAACTTTTGAATTTCTCCTCAAATATCTAATTCTGACTTTTGAATTGCTCCTTGAATTTCTAATTCCAATTTTTTCTCCATTCTATTAATCATGTTTGTAATTCAAATTCTGAATTTGATTTTTGACATCTCAGCCAGCTGTTTATGAATGGGATCTTCAGTTACGTCTGCCATATCTTTGCTTGGGGAGTTGATCTATTCTAGTTATTCATGTTACCATAGTTTTTCCACTGATTCCACTTCATGATTATTTTACATCATTTGACTTTTCCCCCTGGAGCTTTATTGAGGACCTGTACAGTGCTACAGCCTGAGAAACTGGGGACCTGCTTGGTGTGGTGAGGCGAAGTGGTTCTGTCTTATTTTCAGCTGGTCTCTGTCCAACCCTAGTGAAACAGTTACTCTGGGTTGAAGTCTCAGCTGTGGAGAAATACCAGCAATTAAGTCACCCCACCCCCCACCAGGTAACAATTGGAAAAGGAAAATCAAACCTTCCTACAACCACAGACCCAGGACACCACTTGGATAGTCCTCAGGTGATTGGCTCAGTTCAAAATATTCAAATCAGTTGTCTCAATCAGCACCTGTCTCAGATGGGAGAGTTTAAAAGGTCTCTGGCAACTGGATTGCAGGGGTCTGCTGACAACTGAAATATGACTTGCTCCAGTGCTCCATGAAGTCAGGAGGACCCATCCAGCAAATAGATTAGTCTGGGAAGGTTGATGCCTCCTTCCCCACCTTGCACCTCTGTCATACCCAGCTGTCACACGGATAGCCCCGCAGGGCTGTGACCCAGTTGCCTCCAGTGAGCAGATACTCCAGGGGGTTGCACCAGCCTGAATCAGAAGGAAATCTATATCTGCTCAGCCAGGCTAATGCTCTCTGCCTCTATCCAGCAGAGGGAGGTGAGGCCTGACAACCTCAGGCACTTGATGGAGGCTGGGAGTGTTCACTTAGTTTCAGCCCCTCCCCGATTGATGTTACTGACAGAACAGAACAACTTTATGGGAATTTGTCTCTGTGATAAATTCCCCCACAGAAAAGAAGCTGTTTTGAGCTCCCAGAGCCTGCACCTCAGGCCCTGTCTTTGCTCCTGCATGTTTGTATTCTCAGCCTAGTTAGCTGTCAGTTCTAGCCTCCTGCCTTCCTTTGTCTATAGGCTGATGATCCCCTGATGGCCGAGTGTGTCTTAAGCTCAGGAAAGCGGCCCTCTGGGTCAGCCCTGCCCTGGGAATTTCCCGGCTCTGCACATGCGTTCTCTAGTCCCCATGCTCCACTCAGGCCAGTACCACCTCAGACTAACCCTTTACTCACGAGGCCTGTGTTTTTGTCCAAGATCTGTTCTGCAGTGGTTCCCACCTGAGAAGATGCCCGTCTTCCTCTGGTTGCCTAGAGAGGCAGGGGGTGTGGTTTTGAAATATCCGGGGGTTAGGCCTATTGTTGCCAAAAACAGCTGCTGCTCTGTGCCTCAGGGCACCGCTGCTCCAGCATGGTTCCCTCTCAGCCAACCATCCTCTCCTCACTCCTGTGCAGCAGAATCAGCACTGACCAGCTGCAGTCCAGGCCCTGTCCACACCTCTCGAGAAATCACCCAAGAATCTGGACTCCTGGGGGACAGGCCTACAGACCTCAGAGTGAGAGTGGAGGGGAGCTCAGAATTGCAGGTAGAGAATATATACAGTTTTATACAGTTTTATGCCTAACAGGAGAACACCATGGCACCCTAGTAGGGGAAGTAGAACCAGTTTTTAGAAGGTCTCTCCCATGGAGTGTACTTAGAGGACCTTTGAACTCTGCTCATTTGTTTGTGGGGCACTCTGAACCATTCTCATGGGGGAGGGGACTCCTGTCCACTTGGTGATGGATTTTGTACCTTTTGTTTATATCCTTGGGGTTGCAGCTTGCCTCAGCGGGGTTGATGTGCATTCTTCAACCTTCTCTCTTGGTGCAGCTCTAATCCACCAGGTTGCTTGCTAAATTTCTCCTTCTGGATGGAAGCCTCACAGGTCTTCAATCCTGGACGATGCCCCCAAATATACTGGAATTTCTCTCTTCAGTAGGTCCTTGATCATTTCCCAGCTTCCAGGATGTCCCGGTCTCCTCCCTACAAATCTCTGAGTACTTGAAGGTCACAGGGTGACAGAGGGTGCTGCAGAGACACCCAGATGGTCCTAGAGTAGCAACAGTTGAAGACGGAACTTCAGCGTTCAGTTCGAGAGACTAGGACTGTTCTGGATCTCAGGGCCTGCCTCCTACAAAGTCTTATTTTTATAATTGTATACCTAAAAGATATCAGCCAAGACAGCATTATTTTGTTGTTGTTGTTGTTGTTGTTGTTGTTGAAACTCTGTGGCCCTGGCTAGAGTACAGAGGCATGATCACAGCCCACTGCAGCCTCCAACTCCTAGGCTCCAGTGATCCTCCCACCTCCTACGTGCTGGCAGTACAGGACTGAGCCACTGCACCTGACCAACAACAGCAGCATTCAACAAGAACACTTTGTCCAAAGAAGCTGGCCTCTTGGTTTTTTTCATTATTCAGTGGGGTGATTATAAAAAGTCACAAAATTATTGTGAGTGTTTTTTTAATACTAGCTTTTTAATAAAACTGGGAGACACCCTGAAAACTTATTCTATTACATAGCTATCTACAGAGGGAAGGTGTTAAGTTTAGAGCTTTTAAACTTGAGACTAAATTTTTATGTTTCCTTGGGGGTATTGGAAAGACATTAAAATAAGGTACATTCTGGAAATGGCAAATTAATTCCTCCCTTGCTCAGTGTCAAGGAGGGGCTTGTGGACTGGGTTTGTTTAGTTGTTTCTGTTCAAGCCTGAACACTTTCAGCAGCACCCACAACGTCAAACTAGAAACACTTTTAGCACCTGCAATAAGTCACTACCACAGAAATGGTGTTCAGGAGTCAGAGAAAGAAGGTTTGTCTTGGAGATTATGAGTCGTTCCTGACTCTTATTTCATTTACACGTGACAAAAATTACAGCCTTAGTAGTTAAAAAAAAAACCTCAGCCCCTTTCTTCACTGCAAGTGTCATGTGCTGAGTATGTCTAGGACAGGCCAGTGGGTCAGGTGATCACCGTGGGACGTGCCATCCAAGCAATGTGACTTCTCCACAAGTACACACTGATCAAAATCACCACAGAGCCAGGCTGTGCCGCTCCACTGCTCGGACAGCATCTGGGGGCGGCTCACCTCTGTGGTTACCCAACACACCTCATCAGTGAGTGAGTGACCCATTTGATTCCAGTCCACATATTTGTACTAGCCTGGACTCCTTAAATGTTACATCAAGACAGAGAAGAGAGAGGGCTTGGGTACTGAATTGTCTCATCATCTCTATTCAAATCAGCTAACTGAACAAGGCAGTCTAATCTTTAAGATTTATAAAAGTGATCCTAAAACTCTGGTGTCTTGACAGTTACTTCAGACAAAATCTAGATTCCCTGACTGTGGCCAAGGAAGCCCTGGAGATCTGATCCCAAGTGAGTCTCATCACACTCTCCACGTGTCAGCCACACTGACCTCTTCTTCGTTTTTCCAAAGAGATGAGCTCCCTCCCACCAAAAAAGCTTGACACACTCTCTCCTACTATTTGGAAATCTCTTCCCCAGTTCTTTGTGGGCTGCCTCCTTGTCATCCATCAACTCCCCCCAAACCCCAAGTCTTCAGGGGATATCCCCTGACCACCCTGTCAGAAGCAGCCCCGTACTGTGTTCTATCACACTGTTGTGTATTTTTCCAGGACACTGATTGCAGGAAGCTAATATTCATCTTCTTTGCTGGGTGCCAGGGCTTCATGACAGGAAGAACAATGATTGTCTAGCCTATAGGTCAGCAAACTTTTTTTCTGAAAAGGACCAGATAATAAATACTTTAGGCTTTGCAGGCTACCCAGTCTCTATCCCAACTACTCCGTTCTGCTATTGTGCTACAAAAATGGTCATAGACAATTCATAAGCAAATGAGGGTGACTATATTCCAATGACCCTCTATTGATAAGATCCTGAAGCAGCCAGATTTGGCCCAGGGCCATAGTTTTCTGACTCCTGATCTGGCCCATTGTTATCCCTCAAGGCCAACAGCACCTGCCCCCTAGTGAGTGTGCCAGACCCTCACTGGATGAGGACACAGAGGAAGGGACGCCCTGCAGTCAGGCTACACTGAGGTCTGTATAAACTCAGGCTCCAGAGTCGGCCTTGCTCTTCATATTCTACTCAAAGTCCTTCCTCTACTCAATTTTGCTCCTCTCTATTCCTCAACATCTCCCAGACTGACTTTCATTTGCTGTTTGACAAGTCAGTCTCCTCCTGGAGCTTCACTGAATCTTATCTCAGAGCTATTGTTCTGCTGTTGAATCATCTGTGATTCATCTCTCATTAACTAGGACTGAACAGGAACATTTTCACTCTTATCACGCTACTCCACTATATGCAGCAGTTATCTGCATAACATTTTTTTCCAGTAAAAAAAAAAAAAGGAAATAAAGAAGGGGGTTGAATTCTGTATACGAACATTGATGCGTCCTTTTTGGACAGCAATTTCCCAGTATCTATTAAGATTTTACATGTGCTTCCCTTTCAACGCAGCCATTTGTGGGATTTTCCCTCCCTTGGGACTCTCTCCTAATTGTAGGAGAATTCTGTTTGATGTACTTGTAGTGTCAAGACATGAGGTAGACTCCTCCTGTGATTCGCCAACTCCACATGGACTAACAATGATGCCCGCCTTGTCCTCTCCCTAGGGTAACTTCCCTTCTCTGCTGCCCCAGGGAGGCTTACACAGAACTAATCTGTAAGGATGTTGTGGTCCTGGGGGAATTGGAGCTCTGACAGGGTTCTCTGTAGTCCCCTCCTGGTTTTCACACCATCCCCTTGGGTACAGACTGGATTTAGTGACTTGCTAACTAGAAAATGGCAAAAGTAACAATGTCACTTCCAAGATTAGGTTACAAGATCCTTCTCAAAAGGGTTTCTCTGCTCAAATAAGTTTGAAAAATACTATACCCAATATAGTCCCTCTTGAAGAATCATTGTATACAAACCAGATTTAAGACTGGTAAGCACTCCAAAAAACCCTAGCTTATTTATTTAACCTAGAATTTATTTAAACATGGAGCCCTCACTCTCCTTTTTCCTATTAACCTCCTATGAAAGGCACTTTTAGAAACAAATAATTCTTGGGTTACCAAACCCGGAGTATTGTCTCATCCTGGCTATTCCTATAATGTTCCCTGGGCCTAATACTTTCTTCTCCTAACAGTGAAATACTGGTTCCAAGTAAAATCTTATGACCTAAACTATATCCTGATAGAAGTATGCACAGCCCTCCTTCAGGCCATCTCTAGTGTTGTACCCAGATCTTGAAATCACCCACAAAGACCACCAAGGAGCAGAGTCCGATGCAAAAGCAAAAGAACCACTTATTCACAGACTAGTCTGGGCTTCTCCTTCCTGGCACAGCAGGAGGGCAGAGAAGCCCTGTTTGCAGAGCGAAGAGCAGTTTTAAGGATACAGAAAAGAAAAGAGGGGTGGAATGGGGGCTTAGGGACCCAAACAATGTTTGAGTTAGGCTAATTGCTTAGGGGAAAGATTTACTACTATGGAGCAAGAATTTATCTATGGCTTGGGGCAGATACACTGGAGCCAGGGGTGGGGGAGGAAGCAGGTGGCCTATCACCTTTGGTATGCAGCTGCAGCTGCGAATTGAAGGCTGCGGGGCAAAGTGGGGTTAGTGAAGGCTGTGAGACAAAATGGAGTTAGTTTTAACAAAAATAGAATTAGCTTGGTCCTTTCATTAGGACTTGGTGTGATTCCATGCCTGCGTTCTTTATGCTTTACTAAACCAAATATCAACATGCCTGCCCCCCTTCCACACCTGTGCACTCCATGGAGCCCAACTGTGTCCCATCAACCAGCATCCAGCATAGGCTCACCACAGAGTTCAGAACCTCACTCAGCTTGTCCTACGGTAAATTCCCCTCCTCCCTCTGTCCTAAGATCATCTCTACTCCACTTGGGAAAGCTGAAGTGGCAAGCTCACATTTGCAACCCAGTCTCCTGATATGTGAGATTTGCCTACCCACTCCCCAAACTATTTCCTTCTGTTAGGTGGGTGTACAAGAAGGGTTGGAGACAGTCTTGAAAACCTATGACTTAAAAAAAAAAAAAAAAAAAAGGAAGGCTCTGGGAGAAAAAGCGCCATACTGCTTTGATGTTAAAATAGAGCACCCTGTCCTTTGGGGACTGTAAGTTTGGAAATACTTCTGAGAGCTTAGAGCTGCTTTGTCAAATTTTCAACCTCAGGGCTAATCCCAAACAGAAAGAAACCAGCATCATCAGCTCAGGACGTGCCCTTGTGTGCGTCCTGGGGCACCGGGCAAAGCCCTCTAATGTTGTGTGACTCGGCTGGGGGATTTGTCCATCAGCCCACCCCTGCTATCATCTCCCTCCCCCTTGTCAAAGCCATGTGACAGCTGTGGCAGCCCAGAGGTTTTCTTTCTGTTTGGATTTGTCTCCTTCATGCTTCACACCTCCCACGGTGCCCTCACTGGCTGTCGGTTCCATTCGGCTCATCAGTCTTACTCTAAAATTGCTTTTATTTCTTGTATTTGTCTTATCTGAGGCTCTCATGACTTGAATCCCTCTCACTCGCACTCCCTGCTTCCCATTTGGCCGCGGGGCAGCCGCCATCCGTCTCACTCTGCAGCTGCTGCCCCCACCGCCTGGCTCCCTGGGGGGGGGAGTTTACCCTTCATGGCAGTCTTGCTCCTAATACGTATCATAGACTTTGGATCGTTTTCACAGGCACAATTTTTCTTCTTGTTGTATGTGGGACTTTTGTCCCCACTCAACAATTCACTTCATTGTTTTTCCTTCTCCCCATTTTCCCAAGGACCTCATTCCCAGTGTTTACAGAGACAGTTTGCTAAGTGTCTCTTCCACTCCCTTTGCCTGTGTGGTTTCCCCTGGATCACAAAGTGCATGATTAGTAAGGCTGAGTGTGCCCACTAAACGGCAGGCACAGCTCTCCGAGAGAAGCTGTGTCTCTAGTTCATCTCCTCAAACCCCAGGCAGTTGCTATAAAAATGGAGCCTTACACCCTGGACAGCACCCTTCTCACCCACAGTGAGGTCACAGGCCTCCAGGCCTGTGAGAGGTGTGCATCCCAGACAGAAAAGAAACACCACTGTGGTTTGAATGTATCCCCTGGAGTTCATATGTTGGAAACATAATCTCCAATACAGGCTGGAAACATAATCTCCAATACAACAGTGTAGAGGGGTGAGACCTGTAAGTGGTGATTAGGTCACCAGGAGCTCTGCACGGATGAGTAAATTAATGCCCCGTGGTGGGAATGGCTCATTATAGTGGAGTGGACTCATGATAAAAGATAAAAAGATGAGATGGCATATCTCTCTCTCTCTCTCTCTCTCTCTCTCTCTCTCTCTCTCTCTCTCTCTCTCTGTCTCCCATGCATCTGTCCTCTTCACCTTCTGCCTTCCATCATGGGATGACGTAGCAAGAAGACCCTCGCCAGCTGTGAGACCCTGGACCTTGGACACTCCAGCCTCCGGAAGCATAAGAAATAAATCTCTGGTCTTTATTAACTTCCCAATTTGTGGTATTGTCTTATAGTAACACAAAACAGACAAAGACAGCACCCAAGATCTCCACTGCCAAAAGGCCTCACACGGTCTCCAGGCCTCCCAACTGTCAAGGTCCCCTCAGAGTTTGTGCGGGGAAGCTTACCTTGTGGTGGGAAGTGCACAGCTGAGGACGCTGTGAAGAACACAGACCTGAGGCCATAGGGGAGTGGCAGGAGCTAAAGGAGGAGCACTTTCTCCCTCACCCCTGCAAGCAGAGCCCTGCACCTGGGGAGCCAGATGCTCTGGGGCAGGAAGGAATGTTCTTACAGAGAGAGGGGCAGAGAGAGGCAGAGAAATATCCTTTCTTCTCCCCAAGGAGGGGATGCCAATCTCTTGCTCTTCAGCTGACTGCCTCTTCTCACAAGAGCTGCTTAAAATAGTAGAATGAGCGTCTGGGTGAAGATCTCAAATTCTTGGTTTAAAACCTGGTTCTAAGCAGTTACAGCATCTCAATGTTTCTGAGCACCAGGGTTTTCACTTGTAAAACAGGAATCATGACAAATTATAGCAGGAAGTGAGATCATCGTTACAAAGCAGAGTGCCTGGGTCATCCAGGTAAAGTATAAAATGATGAATTTTTTTCACCAGGGATGGGGGAGAGGTGAACCATCATCAACATGCTCACATCAACATGCTCACAAAAATAATATCTATTAACACCTATGAAGTGTGTACTAAGCATTGGTATTCTCAGCACTTCACACATATTAACTCATTTTATTTCCAGAACAGCCCTACAGGGTAGACACTTGGAGTATCTTGTGCACAGAAGAGGAAAATGAGGTGCAGATCAAGCGTAACAATGTGCTCAAGGTCACACAGCTATGCAGTGGCATCACGACGTAAGAGAGGTGCTGTGTCAATAGCTGTCACTCCTGGATACTCTTCTTGACTTCATTACCGTCCAGCCAGAGGTGGCCCAAGATTCGGCAAGGCCCAGGCAAGCGCTGGCAAGCTATTGCTTGTGTCTGTTTCATTACGTGATTCAAATGTTCTGCCATGGTGGGAAAATTTCTCCTCCATCACAGGTACTGTGCACAGCAATTATAAGCTTATTTTTAAATTCTTATTAATTAATTATGGGTGATAAAAAAAAAACCCACACATGGTATATATGACCACATCAGCTGTTGCTTCTTTTTAATCTCTGAGTCCCATCTGCTGGCTGAAATGATAAGTCATGTGAACAAAACAATAAATAATGCTACTTATTGGCTGCAGTTTCTCCTAGTCTAGAGGGTCAGTATCATTCAGTAGTGCATAAGTCCTGATCTGAAGCAATTAAGACATGTCATGCACACATTAAGCTTTTACGTACATTTTACTGGATGTTATTTGTTCTAAGTCACCAGCTTTCAATATCCCAATTCACAAGTCCATGAATGAAGTTCTCCAAAACACGCTGGCAAAGACATGAAGCTGCCAGCACCCTCATAAATGGTACAACTACTGTTGGAAGCAAGAAAGTGGTTTGGTAGTTTCTTAAAAAGTTAACCACACTCTTACCATATCAACCCAGGCTTTCCATGTCTCATCACTTACCCAAGAGAAATGAGCACGTAAGTCCACACAAACACTGACACCCACATCATCATGGCATGATTATTCTAATAGTTAAAAACTATAAAAACAAATGTCTATCAACAGGCCTTTGAGTAAACAATAAAACATTTATTCAGCAAGAAAAAAAAAATTATTGATGCATGAAACTACATGAATGAATCTCAAAATTATTATGCTGAGTAAAAGAAGCCAGACCCCCTCAAAAAATGATTCTACTGAATAAAATTTTATAAAATAAAAATTATTATATAGTGACAGAAAGCAAATCAGTGGCTGCCTGAGGTTGGGGGCAAGGGAAGAATTGCCAAGATGTTTGAGGAAGCTTTGCTGTGCCATGTTCATTGTCTTGCTTGTGATTTGATGAATCACTACTTTACGAATGTATATTCATCAAATTGCACACTTACCTTTGTGTGAGTTATAGAATCAGTTATAACCTCATTAAAGATAAGAAAACATGAGAGTATGTATTGAATCACAGAAGTAATAAGGTTTAACATCAAAGATCAGAGATAAGGAGAAAAGTAGAAATAGGGATTCTAACAACATCACGTCAATACAAGGTGGCTTCATTCTAACCCACTGCCCACAGCAAGGGACTTGGTGACTTGGTGACTGGCAGCTTTGGGGTAAACTCTTAAAAACTCAGTTATAAAGGAAGAAAAAAGTTTTCCCTGTCTTAGCTCCAGTTGAAAAATCCCAAAGAAGAATTTTAAACAACCAGCTCTTGACCTGCCCTCCTTCAACCCAATCCCTGTAGCCAGGAGAGGGAGAGATTAGACTGGCCTGATTTGGGACTTTGCTCACCTCTGGGGTAGGGAATTTGGTCTGTTGCAAAGAAAGATAGAGGCCCAAACACAATAACAAAAGGAAATCGTTGTGAGGCAAAATGATGTTCCAATTTTTGTCTATTCCATGCTCTTTTAAAAGGCTACCATATATGTATTTTAAATATATGCAATTTTTATTTTTTTGCACATGCTTATATGAATGGAACAGAAATGTGCCATTCTGGTGTAAATTTTTGCATCAGGCTGGGAGGATGTTTTTATGGTATCACTGAAGAATGATCCAGGGAGGCTGTTTGCCTCATGAGCTTTAAGTTAAAGATGACAAATCAATAGCACCTGTGTCTTCACTCCCTCTCTCCTAAGCACAAGGCAGATGTCTAATAAATCAAAGCACTCTTTCCACTGAACCAGACATGGTCTCAGAGCCACTCCCAACCAAGTCCCTAAGGAATCCCTCACCAGTAAGCCCAGTTGCATCATTTTCATAAGTAGCCTATTTGCTCTTGGATGGAGCTGCCTAAGGTTCCATTCCTCCTTGGATAGCTGCCGTCCTTCCTCAAGACCCCTTCCCATTTCATACATACCCACAGTTATTCTTCAATATCCTGTCTATTCCTGGGGATCCCTTCTCAAGCATCACCACTTATTAGCATCAGTGAGATTCGAGCAAGTTCCATAAACTCTCTGTGTCACTCTCTCTTTATCAGTAAACTGGAGAAAGTCAAAATACTATCCCGCAGAGTTAACATGATGATTAAGTGTTATATCTTTATACAGTTTCTTAGAAGCACATGCTTCCCCAGTCAAGCCTGGGGGAACATCAGAACACAGCTAGTGCTCCATAAATGTTAAATGTTATTCTTATGCTGGATCACTCAGGACCCCACCCCCACCCCCACCTCGGTCAAAATTTATCTATTGGCTGGGTGCAGTGGCTCACCTGTACAGATTATACCTGTAATCCCAGCACTTCAGGAAGCCCAGGTGGATAGAAGGGTTGATTAAGGCCAGGAGTTCAAGACTAGCCAGAGCAAGAGTGAGGTCCTCATCTCTACAGAAAAAAAAAAAAAAAAAAAAAAAAAAAAAAAA